>JAHBCN010011196.1:0-29617 GCA_019359885.1 Listronotus oregonensis | reverse complement strand
CAAAAGCGCTTAAGAAAATCGGGAAGGGGTCGCACTACACCTAATCAAGTTCATTCCATTTATCAACGGACAGGTTGTAAAATTCCCTACGCGCGTTAAGCGGCATTGCCACATTCGGCCTGCGAAATTTCCTTTGCGGGCGACATGAAGCAATGCGAAACGTATTTAACCAAATAAAAATAAATAAAAAATGGTTTATGTCGCAAAATTATCTTCAAATTATTTATTTTTTAAAGCCAAATTTAGTAATCTATTTATTATTATGCCCATTTTTTATTATAAATATAGAACTTAAAGGCAATTTAATTTGAAATGTTTAAATTCACTTCAAGCTGGCAACAGAAAGTATCGACTTTAGTTACGCGTTACGTCCTTTCAATGTCTGACCGTAAGTTCGGGTTTATCGTGTTTTCTTTACTATTCAAAAATCTATGATTTGTATAATAAGAACTCGGGGGCACCCACAGTATTATGATTTTCAGATATTTATTTATTGATAAAAATAGGGAATCTCTAATTTGCGAAACAGAATTTAACTTGTGCCAGGTAACGAATGAATCGATTTGTTATTATTAGTGGTAGTCGTTCATTGAATTGGAAGTAGTGAAAGTAAAAGTGAATGATATAATTGAAGTAGAAATATTTAATGTTGTATTATAATTATTTGGGAATGTCTAATTTGCGAAACAGAATTTAAATCGTGCCAGGTAACGAATGAATCGGGCCAGGAAGATCAAAATTGGTATAAATAATGTAAATCAACTATACTTTCCGCCAGCACCACCATCCACTTCCCCGCAGCCGTATAAACTGTACTTTACCCTTATGAATATTTAGAGAAATCGTGTCAGGAAGACAAAAATTGGCATAAATAATATAAATCAACTATACTTTCTGCCAGCCCCCCCCCCTATAAACTGTCCGTTACTCTTTACTCTGATGAATATTTAGGGAAATCGTGCCAGGTCACGGATGAACTATGCCAGGATGACCGAAATTGCGACATATACCAATTTCGGATTTCCTGGCGCCATTAGTCGGTTATTAAATATTTAAATAGGGCAAAGTAGAGATAACAGGGATGGGACTGTTCTGGTACTGATATATAGGGTATAATTGATTTATATTGATATTCCAATTTTGTCTTTCTGGGACGATTTCTCTAAATATTCATAAGGGTAAAGTTCAGTTTATACGGCTGCGGGGAAGTGGATGGTGGTGCTGGCGGAAAGTATAGTTGATTTATATTATTTATACCAATTTTGGTCTTCCTGGCCCGATTCATTCGTTACCTGGAACGATTTAAATTCTGTTTCGCAAATTAGACATTCCCAAATAATTATAATATAACACTAAATATTTCTATTTCAATTATATCATTCACTTTTACTTTCACTACTTGCCAATTTAATGAACGACTACCACTAATAATAACAAATCAAATAAATAAATTGGAGCATCCAGAGAATTCCGTCAAAAGCACCGTGTGATCTATGATCTCTTTGTCGCGTTGCTGTCTCGCTGTTCCGGCAACGGACAAAGGTTGCGCTCTTTTACTGCCGCCCTAAACGGGGGTTTACACAGTTCTTATGGAAAGGAAATGCCAAAATTACAAAAATGTGAGCAGCCACGGATTTTAAAAACTATTTGGATATTTCTATTTTTTGCCTTATTAAACTTAAATAGGTACACCGGCAAAAAATGTATATCATAATTAAGTAGGACCTATTACGATTAACAAACAAAAATGTAAAATTACACCAAAAAATTCGAAAAATCATTTTGAAAGACAGGGTAGCTATTTAAAATATGTGAATTTTACGCATAGAATAAGTTTAGCTACGCAAAATAAGTTAAAAATTTACCTATACCAACTTAATTAAAATAATTACCATTACTATAAAATAGCTATTTTGGAATTTTGGCGATGTTTTCGGTTTTCCTATAAGAATTATAATATGTAAACTCAAATCACATTTGGAACAGTGGAAGGAGTCCTCTGAAAAAATTTAGATTTTATGATATTTATTTCTCCTTACATAAGATAACTTTTACACACATACCTAGGCATTTTCAAATTTGAAAAGACACTAATTTCGCTCCACCCTACTATACATATATTTAAGATAATATAATTAAGTATTCATAAAACCACTTACCAACTGACATACAGACTACGCCAAGTCAAGTACCAAAATAAAGACACACTCGATCGAGCATATCTTGGTCTTCTTTATACTGATGAAACATCAAAGTATCGCTTCTTGACTCCGGATATATGCCTCCTTAAAATTATCCATATATTGAATAAAGAGGTGAGTTCTATTGTGATCGTTTTTGGTAATTTAGGAGTCAAAGCTTTGATTTCGCGCAAACTCCTGCGGCATGTACAGGGTTTTTGGCTATATTTTGAACGGGGTCTACACGTATTATCTTTAGGAATATTTAAATAAGTTAAATACAAGAGTTTTATGGTTTTATCTGAACCGCTAGGATTTGCTAAGAAAAGAAACAAATGATAAACGACAAGTTGACAAATGAACATCAACTTTCTTATTTTTAATGCAATGCCCTATATATTTTAACCTATTACAATAGATAATTTTTTTCTGATTTCAAAAATATATAGTTTGCCTATGTTTGCATTAACCGTTTTTGCAATATTTAAATTTTTACAATTGAATTTTTTATTATTCAGACCTCTTGCGTCTTAGCTAGTTACGCGAAGTGGGCTTAGATAAAATACCTATATTATTAAACAAAACAACAAATATTACAGTCATTGTCACCGCAATAGAGTCTGTCAAATTTGATAAAATTAAAGAGTTGGGAAATTAGATTTCTTTATTATGGGTTATTCCGAGCAAGAGAAGTTAGATATAGTTAGAATTTATTATAAATTTAATAATTTAAAACTGGCACGAAATCAGTATCTAAAGGCGGGAACAGACTAAGCAAACATTGTTGAGCAACAGTTGATCAACTTGTGAGTTCGCTCAATTTATACGTGTTGCTCAACAGTTGCGCAAGTGTTGACAAACTGTTGCATGATGTTCGCTCCCGAGGCGGTACATCAAAGGAAATGTTGACCACAGTGCGTCAACAGTTTCGCCGGTGTATACGTGTGCAGACTTGTCAATATGCATTTAGTTTAATTCAGGCATTCGAGAGCGGTACATCGGCAGAGTTACTTTCATTTTATTTGAAAATGTCGCACGATTGGTCAGAAGACCAAGTTCTACATTTGATAGAGCTTATAAGGGAACATTCAAATATATGGAATCCCGAAAATGAAGCTTATAAAAACAAAAATAAACGAACTGACGCATTTAATATTATAGCTACCGTTCTAGAACTATCCCGAGAAGAAATTGAGAGGAAATGGAAAGTTCTGCAAACCCAGTTTAGGCGGGAATGTGCAAAAGTGTCACAAAATCTGGCCAAGGAACAAATGAATTATACGTGTCCCGTTGGTTTGGATATAAACATTTAATGTTTTTAAAAGACAAGAATACACCAAAGCATACAAGAGATACTCAAGAACAAGTAAGTAAACTTTTTATTTATACATATTATTTTATTCCATTCTATCTTGCCAAGGCACTCTTCCGTGGCCTGAAAAATAATGTGCAAATTGTTCTCGAACTTCCTGTGCTACTCTGGTTGATTTTATACCAATTCTATTTAAATTCATAAATGTAGATGAAGGTTCTGGTTCGTTTCGCCAAGATCCATGAACCAAAATGCCCGTTGAAACATCTTCACTGTCATAGGTTCCAGGTGGAGCATAACAGTCCATGATTGTTTTATTATTTTGTAAAAATTATGTAAGTAGCAACATGTAAGAACAATTGTTTCAGCAGTAGTAGGTTGCAAAAGCAAGGGCTTTCGCAAAACTCGAAACACAGCCGACATAACGCCAAAAGTATTTTCCACTACTCGTCTTGCTCGCGATAATCTGTAATTAAATGAGCGTTGGAACGTCCCCTTCACATGTTCGCCGGGATATGGTTTCATCAGGTTCTTCTGTAGAGGAAACGCATCGTCGCAAACAAATACAAAAGGTGCTGTTCCGTTCTGCTGTCCTGGCAGGAGTTTTTCAGGTGGTAAATTTAAAGTCCCATCATTTAGTTTTCTCACGAAAAGTGTATTTTTATAAACACCACCATCTGAAATTCGTCCTTGACATCCCACGTTTGCGTATAAAAATCGATACTTTGCATCTACTACTGCCATAAGGACAGTACTGAAAGTGCCCTTGTAATTATAATATTCCGTTTACCGTCAATGGCTCCTAAGCATTGAGGAAAATTCCATAAGTTTTCATAGTCATCGGAAATTTTGAGCCATTCTTCAGGTGAATCTGGTAACTGAAAAAAACACATTATTTAAAAAAAAGATATATCCAGCTAAGGCCACAATTGTTCATTATGTGCTCTATGACCTCCCAACATCTATATCTGTACTCTGCATATCATTATTATACCCATACTATAGGCATGTATACTTTGTTTCAGGACTTAGAAAACACTAATACGAGGATTCATCAGATACCATTCTTACTGAAGGTTCCTCAAGCATTCTTCAATTACAGCAAGCAGAAACACCCCATGATATAGTGAAGCAGTTGGCAACAATAAGAAAGGAAAGTTCTGAAAGCAGTTAAACCCATCGGATCCTCATGATATTGGAATAGAATCTGAACCGTCACAACGAGACACCGTAAGGCAGTTAGTCCCAGCAGGAAAAAAAACCTCGGGAAAGCGTCCAAATATGTCTGATCCTCAAATGGATGAAGCTTTTAAAACAATAAAAACACTTACGGAAAATCGAAAAGTAAGGGATAGCTTTGAAGTATATGGGGAATACGTGGCAAATAAATTAAGAACGTATGATGCATTTGTTCGAGCTGATGTAGAACATAAAATTAATTGCGTTCTCCATGATGCTGATATGCGAATACTTTATAATTCACATGGGCAGTTTACTCCAAGAACAACGAATTTGCCACTACCAACTGAATCACCTGTCTCAAGTTCGCACTCTTACGCACCAGCTCCATCTCCTTATTATACGAGTACATCAACAAGCATTCAACATCCTTCTGATCAAGATAGTCCAAATGAACATAGCTTTATTGACGCCCTAATTGGATCCCAAGCGGATAACTCTACAGACATTTCATAAAAACTATGTTACGTTCTTATAATATTATGTTTTTATTTGATTAAACAAGGAAAAAAGAATTTGATTTCTTTTCTTACCGGAATATGATCTGCCAATGCTTCTATAAGGGCTTCGCAAGTTTCAGGAACTATAGTACCAATAAGCTGTTTAGAAATTTGAAATAGATACATTAGACTGACATACGAATCTCCAGTGGCTAAAAATCTTAAAGTTATCATTAATCTTGTTTTCACGCATATGGCTTCCCGAAAGTTTGTATTTTTTTTGGCAATTTTAGGTCCAATCATAACGATGAGACTTTCAAATGCGGTTGCATTAACACGAGTGAAGTTTTTGAACAGCATTTGGTCTTCCATTCTTAATTCTGGTAAAAAGTTCCGTTTTCTGTTTGCGAATATACTTTTTTGCCACCACCGACGCTTTCTGCACTTACGCGATTTTTTAATTTTCACTAATAAAAAAGTGCACCATGCGAGTAAAGCATCGTCTTCGTCGCACATTTTGGCTCGACTGAACGAACTTTTCAGCAACAAGGTTCGCCGATATTTTCCAACAATCATCGACGTTTGTTTGCCAACAGTTCATCAACTCTTGCTCAACAGTTGTTCAACTGTTGCTCAACAATGTTTGCTTAGTCTGTTCCCACCTTAAGAGAGTATCCTCAAAGAGTTACTCCATGCAAAACAACGATCCATTATATTATTAAAAATTTTCAGCAGAGAAAAACTGTTTTTAGGAAAAAAAGAACTATAGCAAGAAAAGAGGAGGAGGATTTGGGGGTTTTGCTATATTTTCAAGGTAAATATAACAGTATTGAAAAAAAAAGAATGTTTAATAGCTACGTTTTTATATTTTTAGAAGATCCAGAAAGATCTATACCAGATGTTGCCCCTATTGTCAATAAATCTTGGTGGAAAATTTATGAAATTTTAAAATATTACCATTATAACCCCTATAAATTTTTACCGGTTCAAAACTTAACCGAGGAAAATAAAATGCGAAGGACCGAGTTTTGTCAACAAATGTTGATAAGAATACAACATGACCCTAACTTTCTAACAAAAATTGTTTTTACAGACGAGGCGACTTTTACAACTGCCGGAATGTTTAATCGCAAAAATAAACATTTTTGGGCTACTCAAAACCCTAAAAAAAAACAAGTTGTGAAAATTCAAGGGCGAAAATCTGTCAAAGTTTGGTGTGCAATGTATAGAAATAGGGTTTTAGGTCCTATAATATTTGAGGGGAACATGAATGGTAAAAAATATCTCAGGCTTTTACAAAATGACATAGAGAACCTTTTGGAAGAGTTGTGGTTGTGGAGTAATTAATTATAACCAGATTATATGGCAGCAGGACGGAGCTCCTGCTCATAATGTGGTTCAGGTAACAGAATTTCTTAATAATAAATATAATTTATGGATTGGAAGGCACGGTCCAATACATTGGCCACCCAACAGTCCTGATCTCTCCCCGTTGGATCTATTTTTGTAGGGTTATTTAAAGATTAAAATATACTATAATAGATGTCACACTTTAGAAGAACTTACTCAAAAAATACTAACAGAGATTCGAGAATTAAACCATTTTAATCCACAGTTTATACTAGATGCGATTAGACATAAATTGAAAAACAATATTCAGGATTGCTTTAATAACGGTGGTAGCTGGGTCGAATAATTTATGTGTTTAGGGGGTGTTGTGTGGGTAGGTGTGTATGTGTATTTGAATTTGTCCAAGATTAGACCGGTATCTAACCTGACCCGGAGGGCGCGATATTTGTCACCAGACGGAGCACTTGCGACAAATACATAGTGTGTAGTGTGTGTGTGTGTTTTTTGTTTTGTTTTGTTCGAAGGACCAATGTTCAGGTTCGTGTGCGACCTGTAACTGACTGGTGGTTACGATGAAGTGAGTACTGATTTTATTAACATATTTACACGCTTATATACAAAACTAATTTCTATAACAATAATACAAAAATAAAAAGTGCTGATAGTCAATTCCCATTTCTGGCCCGCATGCCAACGAATCGACGATCTGCTGAGTCGACTGTAATCTGGTGACCTACTAAATGGCTCGCGACGTTCGCTGGGTTCTAATACTGGGTGATTTTAATATGTTTAATTTATTGGATTAAACAGTTACTTTTATTGGAGTAAAAAAAGATAAGTTTATCCTTCGAGCTTTTCTACGGTTGATCGGGCAACTGTTGACCCTTGCGAAGAACTACCAATGTTCGTACTTGTTAGGTAATATTTTTACTAACACATCTCATAATAAGGTGTTTATATTGCAGCTACTATCGCAGACTGCAAAAAAAGGTGGAAAAATCTATGTGGCAGTTATTCATCGCTTGGTGCACACAGCATGCCTTCTAGCCATTCCCCTATAGCACCTCAATGTGAGACGACTGATTCGCAACCATCTTATCAGGACATTTCGTTTTCGACAGTACTTTTAGCATCCACAGAAGATACATTATTGCCAAATATTCAGTATGGATATCAAAAAAATGTTTAAAAACTAACATTTTTACTAAAGAATAAATATGATTTGTTGTGTTTTGTTTGTTGTAGTGTTTTTGTGTAGTTTGTTTGTAGTGTTTTAAAATTAGTTTGTATTAAGTTAATAAATAGGTACATATGTATATCCATTAATATGTTTTGTTAAATACTTACCGCAATGTTATTAAAAGTCTTTCTTCGGGAGAAACACAATTCCTGAAGTTTGTATCCTTTTTTTGAAGTCGTTGTTTTGTTAGTAACTTGCAAAATGTCACTTTCTTCATTCGATAGAAAAGTTTGAATTTTTGGTCGTCCAAGTTTAAATCCTTTTTATAAACACTAAATATTCCAAATTTTTTATTTTTCTGCCAGGGAGGATGAACCCAATAACGTTTTTGTTTAGCCTGTTTTAAGCATTCAGATTAGCAATTTGTACAAGTAAAAGAGCATCTTTATCCTCTCAGGACGACATTCTGGAACTAACGGATCGGTGTGTGACACCACACATTGTTTGCCACGATAAACCACTTTCATACCACTTTGCTGCTATTCCATCGCCACGCCAAATGTTCACCCTCCCTATGCCACGCACGATGTATTTAATGTCCAATTTGTTTCAATTGTTGAAAAACATCCTCTGATCTATGATTATAATTCTAATGATTATTTCAATAGGAATTTGCAAGACAAAGCATGGGAAAGGATCAGTAAAGAATTAAACGAATCTGGTAAGTGAATTTTTATTGTTTCCAAAGGCTATACGTCCACAAACTATTTTACATTGTTATTTAATTTATTTTATTTATTGATTTTTGGGATAAAAACTAAACTAAATTCAATGATCTATTCGCCAAGGCAAGGCCGAACTCATAAAAAAATCGCGGAGTTGGTTTCTCAATTCAAGAGCGGTATTAGTAAGTCTCTGGTGTAGTCCTCGAGGTGCAGTTACAACAGTCGTGTTCTCACTTTGCATAAGCGACGCAGGGTATGTAAAAACTCCATTATTAATGCGTACAAAATTGTGTAGTACTTAAATAATGTTATCAAATTTATCTACTTAGCAGTAAATAGGCGTATCAAGTACTCTAAATTTAGAGGTCAATATACCAAATGAGCATTCGACAGACCTTCGTCCTCTAGAGAACCTATAAGTGAATATTCGTTTTTCATTGGTCAATTGTCTTCGAGGATATGGTTTCATTATATGATTTGTTAGAGGCTTTATCTGTCGCAAAATAGTAAGGAAATTTTATATTTTCATCATTCCCAGGCAACAGTGCTTTTCCGAGTGCACTTTCTTTTAGTGCCTTGTCATCACTATTTCGCCCGTATTCGCCAATATCGACCGAAACGAACAGTCCGTCGGCATTTACAACGGCTAACAACACAATTGAAAAATATCCTTTGTAATTAAAATATGCTGAGCATGACTTCGCCGGGGATTTAATCCTGATATGCTTTTCATCAACACTACCTACGCAGTTAGGTAAATTCCACAATTCCCAGTAAGGTTTGGCAGTTTTTAGCCATAGTTCTTCTGATGGGATTGACATGTATTCTGGTTGCAATATTTTTCAAATAGCTTTGCAAGTTTTTTATTCCGTTATTTTGGTACAGTTTGTTCTAAAGAGCTAAATAATGTCTCTTTATTTATAGTTTATTGTAAGGAACGCTGGAAGAATCTAAGAGGTTCTTATATTCGACATCTTAAAGATACGAATACACCTTTAGATTCTGCCGCAAAAAAGAAAAGCCATACTATCTTGCAGAACATATGACATTCTTATTACCATTTGCAAAATCATGTGCAACGAAAAGTAATATAGTTACTCCATAGCCAGTTGCAGACGCTGATAATTCAGACAGTGAATTGGACAATACTGATGAGCTTCCGTTTACTCAGGACGAAGAACAGCTAGAAAGTGAAGTTTTTTCTGCAAATACTTCTGATTCTTCTGCTGTTGCTAGTGAAGTGACACGTACGTCATCCGGTAATGTATTAAAAAAAGTCGTGTGAATCTTAATAAATCTGGGTCAACACTTGACTATGTAAACAAATCGACATTTGAGTATTTTGAGAGCAAAAAAGCATCTAACCAGAGCACTTCTAGTAATCGACAGAAGGATGAAGATCCCGATGTTTTATTTTTATTGAGTCTATTGCCAGGCATAAAGAAAATGAACGATAATCAAAAACCGCATTATAAAATACAAGTCCTGGAAATATTTTAAACAAAGCATGTGAATCCACATCATCGCCCAAGGAACAAAATACAGCAGGAACAAATGGATTTAAAGCACCACTCGATAATGTACAAAATACAGGAGGACCAAATGAATACACATTACCGACCGATAATGAACGGACTGCAGAAGGCCTGCTGAACTTAAACAGACCTTCTACTGAGACCGATTTGAATTACTTATTACAATTTCTACGTTTTTCCTAATAATTGTGTTATAATAATAAATGTTTTTTTTTTAATTATAAGGTACTATTATTATTTAAACAATTCCTAATAACTTACCTTAATGTAATTAAAAGGCGTTCTTCAGGAGGGACTGCTCGTCTAAAGTTTGTATCTTTTTTCGAAATCGCAGGTCGTTGTTTTGTAAGTAGTAATTCAAAAGTTTCTTTTTTATTCTATAGAAAGACTGAAATTCCTCTGGATATTGATGTAATTCTTTGAATACATTAAATCCGCCATATGACTGCCTGTGTTTCCAATATGGATGTATCCAATGCCTACGTTTAGACCGACTTTTATTAGTATTAATTAAATTTACTACAGCTAAGGCACCTTTATCTGATAATGACATTATTTAACCACTGAGGATGACATTGTTTAACCACAAGCAACAAAATACAAGTACCAACTGCCAAATCCTGCTATTTCCTTCTTCTGCTAACTTTTGTGGGCGTCTAGTGAGCCACGCTATATCCATCGTGGTCATGCTGCACGCGCCATTTCATATGCCATGCATCACGTTACTCCGGTGGGCGCTCTGCCTAAAGTGGCAGAGAAGCAGGGCACAAAATGCAAGTTTTAGTCAGTAATGTTAAAATGTCGTCTTCAGAGGATGAAGATGTTCTTGCATTGCTTCATTTAAATAATATTCAAAGGCGACGTTATTGGGTACATCCCCTTATGGATAAGGAAAAACAAAAAATATGGGAGCTTTAACATATTTAAAGAAAAACCAGTATCCAGAACGATTTCAGTCCTTTTATCGAATGTCAAAAGACTGTTTTACTCGGCTACTTAACATAATAAAACCAAAAATAACTAAAAAGAATACAAATTGGAGGAATAATCTTAGTGCAGAAGAGCGATTATTAATAACTCTTAGGTAAGTAATTTAAAAATATTGTATTTTCAAGAATAAACTAAAAAACAATTGTCAAAAATCAGTCATTAATAAAACATATACTTAATAATATTAACACAACACAAGACAAGCCGAAAAATTAATTGAATGAGTAGACTTGCGGCTGCTAAGTCGAAAAACTAGTTGTATATTCACAATCAGTTCCATGTGATCTTTGTAGTGGATGGTATGATGAAATTATATTTTCATTTGTTGATAGATTTGGAGATGCGACAGTAATCGTTCTAAACAGATACATTAGACTGCTGTAGGAATCTCCAGTAGCTAAAAAGCGAAGAGTTACTGCTACTCTGATTTCCACGGGAATAGAGCATCGATAATTGGTATCCCGTTTACATATTTGTTGGTCAACTAATGAACATAAAACGTTAAAATCTTCTGTTGCCAGACGACAAAAATTTTTGAATAGACCACAGCTGTCTTCGTTTCTTAAATCTTCTAACAGCTGATATGTACAGGGTCTTTGATTATATTTACGTGGCTTCTGGAGCCTTTATTTTTAAAAACAGAAAAAAATGTTTTATATAAAAGTTGTAGGTTTTTTTCCGTATTATCTTTTGAAATCATCAGTAAAAAATATCGCAATAAAAAAATGGAAAAAAATAGGCAACTTCAACTTTTTCAAATGAAACACCCTGTATATTCATATAAAGATCTTTTTTTCGATTCAAATATATATATATATATATATATATATATATATATATATATATATATATATAATATATATATATATATATATATATATATATATATATATATATATATATATATATATATATATATATATATATATATATATATATATATATATATATATATATATATTATATATATATAATGAAAATAAACCATTTTGAGATATTTAAGCCTAAAATAAAAATAAATTGAAAAAAAGCATATTAGTATCAAGAAAGCTATGAAAACAATAAAATTGTTTTAATAAATTTGACGTATTGATTTTGTAAAAAGTTGAAATTTATCATTTTAACTATTAAAAGTATTGCTTTTTGTCGATGGGCTATTTAGAAGAACAAAAAATCTCTATTATGCGTCTTTTTATGGTAACAATAATAATGTGACGACAGTGCAAAGGGAATATTACTTATTATATCCTTAACAACGGTACCATCTATAGATACTATTAAATACATCGAAAGAAAGTTTATTAAACAAAAAAGCTTTAAAATGAAGACAAGAACTGCAGCACGAAATGAAAACAAAGTTTTGGATATCCTCGTTTTTTCAGGATAATTATTATACTTTTTCTAATGGACTAGCACTAACTACTTTTAATAATTTTAGAAAATCCTGAAATATCAACCTCGGATGCGGCATCTGAAGTTAATAAACCTAAAATTTTACAAATTTTATCCTTATAAATTTATGTCCGTTCAGAACCTTCCTGAACGAAACATGCAGGACCGACCTAAGTATGCATTGGAAATAGCTAGGTTTATGCAGCAGGATCCAAAGTTTTTAAATAAAATTCTATTTACCGACATGTCTTCCTTCACTTTAGCAGGAATGTTTAATCACAAAAATAAACATTATGGTTCCAGAGAATACCCTCACCATATTCAGCAACATAACAATTCTATTGTTTCCATGGCTTTCTTGATACTAATATAAAACTTTTTTGTAATTTATTAATAATTTAACCTAAAATATCTCAAAAATGGTTCATCCAAATATCACGTATATATATATATATATATATATATATATATATATATATATATATATATATATATATATATATATATATATATATATATATATATATATATATATATATATATATATATATATATATATATATATATATATATATATATATATATATATATATATTATATATATATATATATATATATATATATATATATATATATATATATATATATATATATATATATATATATATATATATATATATATATATATATATATATATATATTATATATATATATATATATATATATATATATATATATATATATATATATATATATATATATATATATATTTTGAAATCAGAAAAAATCTTTCGTTGTAGCACATAATATACGGGGTGTTTCATTTAAAAAAATTGAAGTTGCCTAGATTTTTCCATTTTTTTATTGCGATATTTTTTTACTCATAATTTCAAAAGATAATATGGAAAAAATCCTACAATTTATATGAAAAACATTTTTTTCTGTCTTCAAAAGTAAAGGCTCCAGAAACCACGTAAATATAATCAAAGACCCTGTATTTCTCGATTTCAAGAAACTGGATATCCAAAATCTGCGCTTTTATTTTTTTTCTTTAAATCGTTCTCAATTAAAACGGACATAATTACAAACGCAGTGCCGGCTATAATTTGCCTTTGCGGAGCCATTTTCACTGGCGGATAAATTTCGGAACTCGAACCGGATAGTCTCTCTCTTTTCTACACTCGCTCTCTCTCGACCGTCTCGTATAAGTGTGAGGTTAGGATTTTGTTTTTATTTCAAACAAATTGCAAGGATTGAAATTTTAAATTTAGGAATTGAATTCGTACTGTACTGACTAACCGAAATTATTATTGTTAATTATTATTTGGATGTGTACTTGATACTTGGATGTGTGTTGATATGGTAGTGATCCCTTACCGTTTTTCAAAATGGGTGTTTACTGTTTTAAATGCGAAGAAAATTTTGCAAACCAGTCAAGTTTAAATCGACATCGTAAACGCGTCCACAAAAAAAGAGAAACAAATAGTTAGCTATGTTAAGCAATGCGCCTTATTTCAGTGTGAAGCATGCCAAATATCCTTTAAAACAAACACTTATTTAAGAAAGCATTTGGAGACAGAACACCACATGGAATTTGAACAGGAAAACTTAAGCTTTCACTCATATGAAGGTAATTATATCTAAAGCCCAAAATTTTACACATTACAAAAAATTACATATTAAGGGTTTACCCAGTAACCAAATCAACAATATTTAACAATGTTAATGCTTAATTACATAATATACAGTGTGGGGATTTCCTTGGAAATATGAAATGTGAGGGCCTTCTCTCTCAATGTCAACTCCAGTCGAGATGCATTGAGTTTGAATGTACTGAGGAATGCATAGTTAGATTTTTAATGCTCCTCCATTTAGGACTTCCATCTGGACTGACATATTTCACGAGATTCACAAAGTCCTATTTGGCAGTTTTGCTTTAAAAAAATCCACCCTAGTTTTCTGGAAGGATCTTGCGGTTTTCAGCCTTGCAGTGAGAGCAAAATACATAAGATACTAATATTAATTTAAAAAACGACAAAGTCTAGCTGCAATACAGGCAAGCTAAAAGCTAAAGTTTGCCATTTTTATATTAACAATTTCGGGTGCTAGATAAAAACCGTTTAAATTTATAATAATATTTTAGATTTCCAGTTGTGGCTGTCCACTAAACAAACAACACACAATATTAGTTTTACAATGATCACGGGAAAAAAAGAATGACCAATGGAATGTCCAGGATATACCTTAACTGTGTGAGATCTGGTAAGTTCAGATTTTGATTACTTTAGTGTGTTACTACAGCTTCACAATTACGTCCCTAAATACACCATTATTCTCTCTTGTTTTTATCTTTCTTAACCCAAGGAAAACAAATTTGGTTCATAAATACATTGCAGCTTGCAGCAGACCACGACTCCAGTTAATTTTGTGAAGGGGTTGTGAATCATAGAGTATACCTATAAAAATCAGGCAAAACAAATTCATATTAAACATAGGGCCTCTTATATAATTTTAAGCATCTTCAAACATTTTTAGGAGCAGCCTCAATCCTAAATCTGTCTGATCGGAAAAGAATTCCAAAGACTCAAGGAAGAAAAAAAATGGTTATTACTGTACCAGCCAAATAATAGTGGATCATAAAGAAGTTGGCCCTTGTAAAGTGAAATACTATAAAACACATTATGGTCACAAAAATGAAGTAGAACACTTAAATATACCCAAAAATGAGAAGGATACAATTGCCTCGAAGTTGCTGTTAGGTGTATCTACTGAAAAGTAAGTATGCTGAAATTTTATAATTATATTTATAACCCTAATAACACAAAAACATCCTTTTTTTTGTATTTTATTACAACAGGTGAAGAAAACCAAAATATAATAAAATAAAAAAAGGAAAAATTCTTTGTCTTTTTTTTTTAATTTACTACCTACTCTTTTTCTTACTCGTCACTTTAACCGAATCCTGGGAACAAAAATAACATTTATTTAAAATATTATTTATAAATGTTTCATATTTTTTTACAGAATTTTGGATAATCTCCGTGGGTCTAGAGATTCTGAAAATGGGATTAATCGACGTGATATAATAACTAGAAAATACATTAATAACATTAGGAAAAGCTATAACATTGATTTGAGGATGGGTGCAGACACAAAGAGGATGTGTTTAGTGTTGAAATGTGGATTAAGGAGGTAGAACACGAAAAAAATAACCCAGTCATATTCTACAAAAAACAAAATCAAATATCTGATCATGAGAATATACTGCTCGAATCAGATTTTTGTTGGATTCTCATGAATCTACAAGCAAGTTTATTACGAAAATTTGGTTCTAATATAGTTTGCCTTGATAACACACATGGCTTGAACATGTACGACTTTGAACCTACTACTTTAATGATAATTGACGAATTTGGGGAAGGCTTTCCTGTAGCTACTATGTTTAGCAACCGGAAAGACACTTACATAAATGTATTATTCTTTACACATATTAAAAATATAGTAGGAACAATCATCCCTCAAACTTTTATAACAGATATAACAAATACATATTTTAATGCTTGGATTTCTGTTTTCGGTCCCGTTAAGAATAGACTGTATCGTTCCTGCCACGTTGACCGTGCTTGGCAAGATAACCTAGCCAAGGTTAAGGATTTAGAAAAAAGAAAGTGGATATATAAGACACTTAAATACCTACAAAGAGTTTTAGATAAAATGGTATTTGAAAAAGAATATTCAGAATTTTCACGATTACTTTTTTCTGAAGAAAATACCAAAGATATGGGATCATATTTAGTACAAAATTACAGTAATTGTAAAAAGCAATGGGCATATTGCTACCGGAAACAGTGTGGTGTATCAACAAACATGCAAGTAGATATGCTATGTGCGTATGAGAGCAATAAGGGTAGTTTTTCCCATGTATTTCTTATGGGAGAAATTTCAGCCCCTAAAACACAATTTTATGGTCATTTTCAACCCCTACTCAAAATAGAGGATGATTTTAAATAGGGGTAGTTTTTGTAGAGCCATTAGTACCCACCTAACATCACCAGGGCCATTTTACATCTGACGTCATCATGGTCAGCAGGATCAGTTTAAAAATAATTAAATAAATAAAATCTTCAAATAAATAACCTAGCAGGATTCGAACCACCTGTTGCCCCATCCTAACGTTTCACAGTTCAGCGTCTTAAACCTTGTGGACACCGAGACTTATTATCTAGTAAGGTAAAATAAGCGTACAATATCAAACGTATCACACGTGGGCGAACAAGGTCGCAACTAAAAATTGTTTATAAGTAAATAAATTTGAGGGGCCACACAACATATTTGATATATAAGACCTAGATGAGTTCATTAACCTAATATTAAAATTGTTTTCAAATCCCACGCGGTATAATTAGAATAAGAGATATTGAAAAGCAATAATAATTTGCCTTTAAACAGCTGCTATTAAATGAGGATAATATTATATTACTTATATGAACCAACAATATTATAAAACAACTAAAAAAATTGACTTGCTACCCCTATAAATTATATTTAAATATTCCTTAGGCCCTAATGTACCATTAACCAAAAAACAAATTTTGCATTGACAGAAACCGCCCTATTTAATTTTTAAGTCTAACTTTTATGTTATAATTAATAAAAATCGCAAAAGTCCACTGCACTACCAATGCACCACGGGAGAATATTAGATATTGTCGTGAAGTATCAGGTGGATTACGTCATCACCACGCGCGGGTAACGTAGTAAAGGAAAATTATCAAGGTCAATTGTTAAACAATTTATGGTTCGTGCAGTATAATTTGAATAAGTCCAAAGGGTAATAATTTGTTTTTAAGCCGCGGGTATTAAGCGAACATCATATAGCGAACCGGCAACAACGCAAATCTTTAAGAATAAATTAATTACATAGTTATGGTTGAAACAAACAGAAAATAATGAATCCACGTGTATTCAAGAAAGGTGCGGTTTATGAATCGACTGCAGTTGCATATTTTACACGTTAAATATTAATTAGAAAAAATCACATTGACAGAACCCGAAATATTTAATATTAAGACTGGCTCGCGTAAAACTAACTTTTATTACATAATTAATAAAAAATGGGAGTAAAAAGTTATACCAAACGTATCTAAAATAATTAACACTAAAAATGCATTGTAAACACCTAATAAGTAATCAGATCAAATAGAAATGAATTTGTTAAATTTTGGCGTTCGG
Organism: Listronotus oregonensis; assembly: GCA_019359885.1. Taxonomy (NCBI): domain Eukaryota; kingdom Metazoa; phylum Arthropoda; class Insecta; order Coleoptera; family Curculionidae; genus Listronotus; species Listronotus oregonensis. Next base: position 12,041 of record JAHBCN010011196.1, on the reverse strand, counting down.
TCAATATCTTCAAACTTAGGGTTGCTACCCCTATAAATTATATTTAAATATAGTCCTTAGGCCCTAATGTACCATTAATCAAAAAATCATAAAAATCACATTGACAGAAACCGCCCTATTTAATTTTTAATTCTAACTTTAATGTTATAATTAATAAAAAATCGCAAATTGCATCAAAAACACACATGTTGAATATTACAATTATATATCTAAAAATAAAATGGGTGGATACCCCCCGCAGGGAGAATATTAGATATTATCGTGAAGTATCAGGTGGATTACGTAATCACCACGCGCGGGAGGCGGAGTAAAGGCAAATTATCAAGGTCAATTGTTAAACATTGTCTAATAAGCGCCAGGTTAAATAATCACGTAAATTAAAAATCCCACGCTTCTAGCAAAGCAATCTGCGGTAAATAAAAATGAATAATTGGTTCACGTAAATTAAGAGCCCGGCTAATATTTTAAAAATTGACTCGCTACCCCTATAAATTAATATTTCTTACCCCACCAATCAGCAGGCGGAGAGTTCTGAAAAATACCATAAATCAAAAAATCCCTAAAATAATAATAATAATACAAAGTACCAAGTAATAAATCAATAATAATATATCAATTCTCAAGCAAAAAAAGTACACGGCGGTATACCTAAAAAATATTAAAACAGATGGGGTAAAATACAGATTCAAGGTAATGACGTCACCATACAATTAATAGAAAAATTAAATAATAGTTCAAAAAAAAATCCAGATATATTAGTACCGCACCTAATAATTATAATAACATATTTTTTTAACATTAAGCAGATATATTAGTAAAAACACAACATACATATGTGTTCAGACTTTGTATATTTTTTCATTTGTTTCTTTAGCAATTAAGCTAGTCTATTATATTGGCCATGTGTCTGGTATTTTCTGCTCGACTATTTGTTGTCTGCAGCGCCACCGACGGTTCGGCTATTTGTCCAGCTACTCACTTATTCTTTGCTGCTCGACAAGAAAGCATTCATACATAGTTTTTTCTTAGCAAGACAAACAGCCGTGTTGTCGGCAACTTCTCATTTTATTCACTCTTATGTATTTGCAGTTTGTGTAACAAATAAACATATCAAACTAATAAACATTGTCAATTTAATACATAATACATACAACCCAAATTTGGGAAAATTTGGAAAAGCCCAGTTTACCCAATACATTTGGTCAGTTCGAGACGGATAGTTTCAGCTTTTATGGATTTTACAGACATAAACATTAACAGGTCCTTCGAAGTTGGTAAATCAAATTGTAATTGCTAATTACATACAAAACAAAACTGAAGATCAAACTGTAAGTACAGTCATCCTTTTTTAAACATCATTCATACACCAGTGCCACAGACAAGGAAAGAAGTCAAAACTTTTCGGTAAAAGAAAGGCGGGAAACGGTTCAGACGGTTAGTTTGTGCTATTTTTAGATTAAAGCGCCGATTCGCCGAATTGCTTGTCTGTTGTCAGGTGGCTGCATTCTTTAATTTCTTATATTTTGCATTTTAAACACTGTGGTTTCTTTATGCTATGAATAAATGGTTGGAACATATTTATTTTAATTCAAATAAAATTAAAGTGCTTCATTCAATTTCCTATTTTGAGTTGAATATTCGTTGATATTTATTTATTTCATACAGAGTGTTCTTCTTATCATTACATTTTAAATTAAAGAAAAATAATAAAATAAAAAATGCCTGATACAGAGTCAGAAGAAAAGTTGACAAAACAAATAACATCATTCGTGCAAACACGTAATCTCATTGTTGAGGCACTTTCACGTTTCAGCGATTATGTAAACAATTTTAAAGATACAAATAAAATCTATGAGTTGCAGGCTCGGTTAGAGAAGGTGCAGCTATTATGGACTGATTTTTCTATAGTCCAGAAAGAGTTAGAATTTTTAGAGGATAAAAATAAACATACTCCTTATCGGATTAAATTTGAGGATGAATTTTTTGATAGCACAGGGGCAGCTAAAGGTATTATTGATAAATATTTTATTTCACTTTCAAGGCAAAACATGCCTAATACTCAAAATGTTGTAGTTACAAATCAAAGTAGTTCTAACAATAATACAAATTTACCTAAAATTAAACTACCTGAATTTTTTGGAGCTTACGATAAGTGGGTTCAGTTTGCAGATACTTACAAGTCCTTGATACATAATAATGCTACGCTTAGCAAAATCGAAAAGTTCTGGTATTTAAAATCATGCTTAAAAGGTGATGCTGCTAATACACTCAATTCATTAGAGGTATCTGAGGCAAACTATGATAAAGCGTGGGACATTTTGTGCGAACGATATCAAAACAAACTTGTCATTATACAAACGCATTTAAAAGCTATTTTTGAAATACAATGCATAAAAAAGAGTCTTACATGTTACTTAGAAATTTAATTGATATATTCATGCAACATTTAAGAGCTTTGGAATCACTAGGGCTCCCAGTCGATTCCTGGGACACATTATTGATTTTTCATATTACATCAAAGCTTGATCCCGTCACCAGGAGAGAATGGGAGGATCTGTCAGCAAACTTACACACCGATACACCTGATATAAAGGAATTAATTTCATTTTTAAATAAACGTTGCCAAGTCTTAGAAAATATTAACTCGAGTAAATCAATTCCTCCAAAATTTCCAAAAAGTAGTCATAGTTCGACATTGTTCATTGCTGGATCAGCATCGTGTCTTTTATGTAAAAAAGAACATTTCATTTTCGCTTGTCCAGACTTCTTAAAATTATCACCTCAAGATCGGCTCAGTAAAATTAGAAAAATTTATGCATGTACAAATTGCCTTCGTCAAGGACACTCATCAAAGGATTGCACTAGTATTCACTCGTGTAAGAAATGTTCAAGTCGACATAATACACTTTTGCATTTACCAAAAAATCCTAATAAAGGCGACAATCAAACCGTTCATTTCAATCAAAATGCTAATTCGTCACAGATCACAAATGATAGCACGGCGCATTCGCCATCCGATAGTCAAAATCATGAAAATAACTCTGAAGCCTTCGTTCAAAGGTCTCAAGCTTTTTCAGTAACAAATAATCATACAAAACAATATGTTATTTTACCCACAGCCTATGTATTGGTCTTCGATGCATATGGCAAGGCTCATAGCTGTCGAGCCCTACTCGATAACTGTTCGCAGTCTAATTTTATTACCCAGAATTTATTAAATAAATTGAAATTACCAACAACAAACATTAGCCATTCTGTTGAAGGTTTTTGCAATAATTTAACTAAGGTATTTAAGAGTACTTTTCTTAATCTAAAATCAGCAGTAAATTCATATTCATTAACCCATATAGACCTACCGTCCCTTAAAAAGGACGCTGCATAAATTATGCATCCACGTTAATATTTCTACTTATGAAAAGGTGGCGCCACTAATATTAGATGTTAAAAACAATACGAAAGCGTGTTAAAACGTGCCGCAGACAGAAACAGTTTTTATTCTGATTTTACGATCTTGAGGAATTTTCAAGTCAATTGCAATGAGCAATTGGAGGTAAGTTTTTTAAGTTTTTATCATACTTTTTAAGTCCAGTATACATTTCTTTTGCTCAAGCAGAATTCAATAAACGTGTTTGGTAACATAACCTTAAATAATAATGTGATATATGTTAAGTATTTTTAATAGAATATGACTGTCCTTTTAAAAGGTCGGTAGGCTTATTCACTACTTTTACCATTTTTTTAATTTCCTTTTTATATTTTGAAAAAAGCCATTAACTTTGACAGAGTTAACCGAGGAGCTGGAAAATTGTAAAGTTAATGATATTCCAGAAGAAATTGGAATTTTTCCACCCAAAAATGCCAATGATGACTGCGATACGGACGATGTTTCGGGAGATGAAAATGTTTTGGACATAAATAATTTGCCTGCGGCTCAACTACGAGTGAATGCGGAGTCCAGAAAGCCACCAGAAAACCATTGGGACAGTGACCCCTGTCAGCGATTGTACAAAGAAAACCGAAGCTACTCAAATCTTTTGACTATAAAATTGGTTGTGATTTGGAAGCAACTATTGATGAATGGATAGATATATCGTATGTATCTAATAATATGTCACCAGCAGCTGCATTTCAAATGTTTTTTGATCAAGAAATTATAAACCTAATTTTGGAATTTTCGAACACTTATGCTCAGCAAAAAAATCGCTCAGAAGATATAACGCGAGAAGAACTTCTTTCCTTTATCGGTGTTTTAGTTTTGAGTGGATACGTACCTCTACTTAGGAAAAGGATGTTTTGGCAGAATAGAAACGACACATAAACTGGTATGTGTGGCCATTTCCCATGATAGATTTCAATAAATAAAGAACCATATTCACTGTAATGATAATATGAAATTGGATAAGCAGGATTAATATTCAAAGATGAGACCTCTATTTGATTTATTGAATACAAAATTTTTCGAACATGTTCCTATTGAGGAAAACCACAGTACAGACGAATCTATCTATCTGATCCCATATTTTGGCCGCCATAGTGGAAAACAGTTTATTTGGGGATAACCCATTCGTTGGGGGTACAAGATATGGGTGGGTGCTTTGCGACTAGGCTAAATTGTCTACTTTGATCCCTACCAAGGTTAATTAACAACATTACCAGACAGATACAAACACTTGGGGTATCCGTAGTGTTAAAATATTCTGTTGTTGTTGTTTGTTTTTTTTTTGTTTATTTTTTGATAATTATTTTACATCACTTTCTCTTCTACAGGAATTAAAACTAAGAAATGTAAAAGCTACTGGTACCATAAGGGAAAACCGCATTCCAAATTCACCTTTATCAACAACAAAGAAAAAACCCGTGGTTATTTGAAATATTGTTGCGTGGATAAAGAAATTATCATTTGTAAATGGAATGATAACAATATCGTCGATATAGCGTCTAACGATTCAACAGTTTTTCCGGTAAATAGAGTAAAAAGATTTTCTTAGTCGGAGAAATAACACATTTATGTTGATCAACCTCGACTTGTAGTCTTACAATGAGAATATGGGCGGCGTAGATCGGACTGATCAAAATTTGAGTGAATATAGACTGACAATCAGGAGAAAGAAGTCGTACTTTTCGTTATTTATTTATTTTAACGATATGGCTGTACAAAATTCATGGCGTCTACACAAATATAATGACAGAAATCTTGACCAGTTGGAGTTTCGAAGATCAATGACTTCAAAACAAGGCACTTCAAAGCCATCTAGAAATTCATACGAATTTTCACGTTATGACCGAATCGACCATCTGGTTTTATATTATGAAAATCAACGGCGATGCGCAGTGTGCTACAAGAAGGCTAATTTCATTTGTCAAAAATGTGATGTTGCTTTACATCCCAAAGAATGATTTGTAAACTATCACTCAAACTAATATATAAATAAATTAATTATAGTAGTATATAGGCCTACTGTCCTATTAAAAGGACGCACTTTTTTGACATTTCAGAGGCAACCAAATGTCAATTTTTTATTTTACGTCATTCGGGTGACCCATCTTAACACAAATCTCTAGAAAAACTGAATGATTTTGACAAAAAACAGTTTCCGGTCTAAATGAGTTAAACAAGATTTCTTGCTTAGTAACGGATAAAATTACAAAAAATCTCCCAGGTTTCTCATTTGATTCTCAACACTTACAAATTCCTAATAATATTAACTTAGCTGACAATGACTTTAATAAAAACCAATTGACATGCTAATTGGTGCAACAATTTTCTGGAATTTAATTTGTGTCGGTTAGATTGTTTTACCGAACAATAATACAATTTTACAAAAAACAAAGTTAGGATGGCTAGTTTCCGGGCCATTGCCTTTGTACGGTGCAGAAAGTTCTGTATGTCATTTATCCATTAACACATGTTCGATTGATAATCAATTAGAAAGGTTTTGGCAAGTGGAAGAATGCCAAGTTAAATCTCTTAATTCAAACGAAGAGAATCAATGTGAAGAACATTTTATTAAAACTACCACCCATGGTGAATCGGGTAGATTTGTGGTTAGTTTACCATTTAAAGACAATGTCGCTGAATTAGGTAATTCTTTTGACAACGCACTCAAAAGATTCCATTCCACCGAAAAAAGATTAAATAAAAATCCAAATTTTAAACATCAGTACGATGCCTTTATGCTCGAATATGAAAAACTTGGTCATATGTCCAAAATTGACATATCAAATAATTCTGATCACAATGGTCAAGAATTTTACTTGCCACACCATGGTGTAGTTAAGAATTCCAGTTCTACTACTAAGTTAGGGTCGTCTTTGACAGTTCTGCTAAATCCAGTAGCGGCTTATCACTCAATGATACTCTTAAGGTTGGTCCAAAGATACAAGAGGATTTAATGGACATTTTTATTCGCTTTCGAACTTACAATTTTGTCTTTACAGCGGATATTGAGAAAATGTATCGTTGCGTTATGATACAAAAGTTCAACGCAATTTCCAAAAAATTTATGGCGATTTGATTCCTTCAAATAAAATAGATCATTATCAATTAAATACGGTTACTTACGGCACATCTAGCGCAGCATTCCTAGCTATACGATGTTTGCAGCAGTTAGCTATTGAAAATAAACACGAATTTCCCGATGCTTGTGAAGTAATTTCATCTTGCTTTTACGTTGATGATTTACTTTCTGGTTGCTCTACCATTGAACAGGGTAAAAAACTTATTTCAGAAATAAATCAAGTTCTTCAAAACGCAGGTTTTAACCTTCGCAAATGGGTTGCCAATAATGATGCTCTTTTGAGTAATATTTCCAAAGACAAATGCACGTCAAATCAAAAAATCATTTCCGACGACAAAACTATAAAAACTCTGGGTTTAACATGGAATTCCCAAGAAGACGTTTTTCAATATTCAGTCAATATCTCTCAAAACAACCATGTTACAAAACGTTCTATTCTAGCAATAACGGCACAGATCTTTGATCCAATGGGTCTAATAGGACCATGCATTATAAAGGCCAAGCTCATTTTACAAATATTATGGCAATTAGGCTTAGATTGGGATGAAAGCGTTCCAGCAGATTTACACAATACTTGGATTCTCCTTTGTAGTCAACTTCCAAATATCAATAACATGAAAATTTCTAGACATATTCTTTGTTTAGATCCTGTCACCATAGAATTACATGGCTTCAGTGACGCTTCGCAAAAGGCGTATGGAGCTTGTTGCTATCTCCGGTCATGCGATTCTTCAGGTAACGTTAAAATCTCACTTATTTGTGCCAAATCACGAGTTGCTCCGTTGAAAACATTATCATTACCACGACTAGAACTTTGTGCAGCCTTGTTACTCACCAGATTAGCTCAAAGGGTTCTAACATTCTGTTAAAGGAATCATTGGCACAATGTCTCTTAAATGGGTGTTATACAAATGCATCAGATCTATTTCGAGGCGATCAACAAACACTTTAGCCGCATCATTACCCCGATATAGCTCAAACTTTGAAAGAGAATCGTCAAAAGAACATTTTATAAAATAAGCAAAAGAATATGGCTCATGTTTACAACTATTAATAGTGAAAGAATTTTGGGGATTTGGTTGTGGTTGGGCTATGGGTTTTAAAATCGATTCAAAATCGGCATAAACCACAAACGGAACTCGCATTTGTTTTTCAATATTTTCAAATTTTAAAACATCTTCCGGTACGCCCTTTCCAAATTTATTATTTTTTGTTTCATTTGATGGAGTCATAGTAAAAACATGATTGCAATCGTTCCGTTGGTGAAATTGTAAATCGGAACTTGTAAAAAAATAAATCAAACAACCGTCACAAAAATATTTTTTTTAAACAGTTGGATATTTGTGATGAGACCAAACGAGACAAATCTTTTATCCAAGAGTAGTGTGTTTTCCCCGTTTTTGGCTATCGAAGACAATGAAGACAAGAAGACAATGCTCATCCCCCCACTCTTAATAACCATACCCATATAGACCACCTAACGAACAATCTTCCCCCTTCCATCAAGCGCATATAGACCACCTAAATCCCCACTCTTCACCACGCCCCATGTGCGTCAGTACACTCCTACTCTAGTGCCCACCCATATCCCTTCTCATTACCAGTACTACACACCTAAATAACAGTGGAGAATCATATTTATCTTTAGTTATGTATCCTAAGTGGTTTCGTATACATCGATTAAGATTTAGTTGCAAATCCATAAGTCGTTGTTTCATGTGTAAAAAAATAGTCAAAAGTAGTGCATGCATACAATATTGTAATTATTGTTGTCAGTTAAGACCAGTAAAAACTGTGGAGGAATGTGTGAATTATTGCTTAAGGATTGTAAAAAAAAGTGATGTCAAAAAATAAAGTTTTAAATAAGGTTATTGAACTTCAAAATTGTTTTATCAATTTATACTGTAGACTTTTAAAATTTGAACATAAAAGTGATAATGATGAAGCGCTATTAGAACTATACGAGGACTCCATTATTTTGTGTGGTAAACTTTTAAATGAAACCATAACTATAAAACATTTTAATAATCATTTACACGTAATAAATTTGGGATTGGAGGCAAATACGTATGCAATTATTTTAGAAAAGGAAGGTTTACTCGCAGAAGAATAATGTATATATGTGGTGATTGTGATAAAATGTTTTCCAATCTTTCAAATCTTGGTAGACATAGAAAAGAATCTTGTAAGTATAGAATATTAAATAATAAACATCAATGTAAAGATTGTGCTAAAAGTTATACATCAAAAACTAACCTTCATAGACATAAGAGAGAATCTTGTTTATCTCGGAAAAGAAAAGCCACCGAGCAACTAATCAATGAAGTAGACAAGAAACGCAAAATAGAAGATAGTAAAGAAAAATTCCAAGACTTATTCTATCAAGGTGCAAAGAGTGTAATACGTGGGTTAAAAAAAATAACCTTAGTTCGCATTTACGTTCAAACCATCATAAAAATGAGGTTATTAAAAACTATGGTGACAATGTTCAAATAGTATCATCAGCATTTAAAAACAGGATTGTTACTCTTAGGTTACTACCATCTAAAAAGTATGTTGACATAAATGACTTTTTTAGTGACATTCAAGAAAAGTTTTTAAAGTTAATTTCAGAACTGGTGATTAAACATAAACTTCTGAAAATTAATGTTGAATTATTTGGACAATATATTTTGCAAACAAAGGAAACAGTGGAAACTAAATCATTTAATACCAAGAACAAAGTTATAACCTTAACCACAGATTTGGAGATTATTTATAATACATTTTTTAATGAGATCAAGGAAAAAGCATCAATATTTTCTGAAAATGGATCAGGATGGGCGTTGAAAACAATTTTACATTTGGAAGTAAATGTTAATAAATATAATCCAATGAGAGCTTCTTCTTATATTCCTCTACCAAAACAAATTGCAAATAAAAAGGCGATAATCAATGTGAAGAATAAGGATAATTGCTGTTTCGCATGGAGTGTTATGAGTGCATTATATCCTGCTCAAAAAAACTCTGATTTGACAAGTTCCTACCCAAACTTCGTTGACTTTCTCAAGTTTGATGGAATAGAGTTCCCTGTGTCACTTAAAGATATTAAAAAATTTGAAGAGTTAAATCAAATATCAATAAATGTTTATGGTTTAGATACGGTGTATGAAGAAAATAAGTTGAAATACGAGGTTGTAGGTCCCCTTTATTATAGTGATTATAATTGCATATTTCATGTAAACTTATTGTTAATTACTGAAGGTACTAATAATCATTATTGTTGGATTAAGGACATGTCTAAACTATTATCATCACAAATTAATAAAGATAGTCATAAAAAGTATTTCTGTGATGGATGTTTAATTTATTTTAATTCTAAGGAGAAAATTAAACTACATCGGTTAAATGATTGTAATCATGTATATTCAAAATTGCCTACAAATGAAATTAAAATTAATAAATTTGGTAAATGCATTCCCGAGAATATACTTCAATTTGAGAATTTTCAAAGACAATTAAAAGTTCCATTTGTCATATATGCAGATTTTGAATGCTTTTTAAAACCCTTGCAATATGAACAGCCAGACAATGATCAATATTCTTATACTTTGGATACGTTTAAACATGAACCATTTGCTTTTTCTTATTTCATTAAATGCTCATATGATGATTCATTATCAGTATTGGACTCCTATTTTGGAGTTGATGCAGCCGATGAATTTTGTAAAAGAATTGAAGGTCACGTTCACCGAATTTATAATGATTATTTAAAACATATTGTGCCTATGTTTCCCTTAACAAATGAAGAAAAAATATCATTTAAAAATAGTACTCATTGTCATATTTGTGATGAACAATTTGAAATTGGAGATAAAAAGGTAAAGGATCACTGTCATTTAACCGGTAAATTTAAATCTGCTGCTCATAGTATATGTAACCTAAATTTTAAAATTCCATACTTTATTCCTGTGTTTTTCCATAATTTAAGTGGCTACGATAGCCACCTTTTTATAAAACAACTTTGTTGTGAGGAGGATCAAATAGACGTTATTGCACAAACTAAAGAAAAATATGTTTCATTTACAAAATCAATTTTAGTAGATAAAATAAAGGAAAAAGATAAAGAGAGATCACTGTTTATTAAATTAAGATTTTTGGACTCGTTTCGTTTCGTAGGATCCTCCTTGGAAAAACTTGGAGAAAGTCTGGAAGTTAATCAATGTATAGAAATTAAAAAGAATTTTCAAGATAATGAGCAATTTAATGAAATTAGGAAAAAAGGTGTTTATCCTTATTCTTATGTAGATTCAATGGATAAATTATATGAGACCCAACTTCCAAGTATCGATCATTTTTATGATAAACTTAGAGATGAACCCTTGGATCTTTCTGATTACAATAGAGCTAGCCAAGTTTGGAATTTGTTTAATTGTCAAAATTTAATGGACTACACAAAAATTTATTTAATATCTGACGTACTTATTTTAACAGATTTTTTTGAAGCATTTCGAAATGTTTCGCTAAATATTTATAAATTAGATCCAGCACAATATTACACTTTACCAGGTTTGAGTTGGGACTCATTTTTACTACAGTCAAAAGTTAAATTAGAATTATTGACGGATATTGATATGCTTCATTTTTTTAAAAATAACATTAGAGGAGGTATATGTCATTGTAGCGTTCGAAAATCAGAAGCTAATAATCCCTTTCTTAAAAATTTTGATCCAACTAAGTTAAAGTCATATATAATGTATTTGGATGCTACAAATTTGTATGGTCATAGCATGAGTCAATGTCTTCCGATAAGTGATTTTAATTGGATGACAAGGGAGGAAATAAATTCCCTAGATGTATTGTCTGTATCCGATGATAATGAATATGGTTACGTATTGGAAGTTGATATAAATTATCCATCTAACTTGCATGAAAAACACAATGAATTACCATTCTTAGCGCAAAATATATGTCCTCCCGATTCCAAGCAGTCAAAGTTAATTTGTAATTTAAATCATAAAGAAAAATACGTTATTCATTACCGAAATTTAAAACAAGCAATTAAAAGTGGCTTAAAATTAGTATGTATTCATAGAGCTATTAAATTTAAACAATCAACATTTTTAAAACCATATATTGACTTAAATACTGAAATGAGAAATAAATCTAAAAATAAGCTAGAAAAAGATACATTTAAATTATTTAATAATGCAATTTATGGTAAATCCCTTGAAAATATTGATAAACGGGTTGATATAAGGTTATTACTCATTGGAAAAATATTAAACAAAAGCAAGGAGCTGAATCATTAATTGCTAAACCGAATTTTAAAAATTCTTTGGTTTTCACAGAATCTCTTGTTGCAATACAATTAGAAAGAGTAAAAGTAAATTATAATAAACCCGTCTATATTGGTTTCTCTGTCTTGGAATTGTCAAAAACTGTGATTTATGATTTTTATTACAATTTTATTAAAAGCAAATATGGGGAAAATGCAATGTTATTGTATACTGATACAGATAGCTTAGTTTTGGAGGTAAAAAC
>JAHBCN010011195.1:0-29688 GCA_019359885.1 Listronotus oregonensis | reverse complement strand
TTTGTCTAAACAAAAATTCTCTAATTTCCATATTTTGGCAGATATTCGCGGGAAACTTATTTTTGGGACTTTGGGCGGCCATTTTTAACGGGTTCTCACTTTGGAATCGTGATAAACATTTCTTGCTCGAAAGCATTCGCGAAGATCTAAGAATTGCGCCACAAATGAAAACTGTACAGATTTATTTACAGCTTTGGGTACTTTTAGGTCTTCAGTTATTGGACTAATAATATGATATGGTAATATTGTTACCAAAAAAAACATATCATAAGCTACGACAGTTAATTTAATTAATAGTAAAGCTTTCATGATCTCGTTATATTGTCAGCGCAGTTAAAATAGTTAATTATTTTGTTATGTCCCGTTTCGGAAATGAAACTTAAAATATCATTAGAACAAAAGTTTAGCATTTAACTTCTGGTAACATTTAAACATCTAAAATAAGTATTAATGGGGAAACATAAATCGGTACGCCTCAATAAGTAGTTGCCAACAAACTCTGCTATCGGCTAAATCTGAACTGCAAACCTAATAGGTGCAAATTTAAGGTTTGGATGCCCTGTAGAATGACTATTGCTTATTGAGACACTGGAATAGCATAAATATAAAGTTTTTTTAAATAAATTTTACAAATTACCACATCACAAATTCTTACCCCAAAAGGGTCCCATTAACAATAAAATTTTTTTTCACTGGGGCACTGACAGCCGTAAATCTTTTGTCAAAAGGTTAGAAAAATAAAACATAACTTATTATCTAGTTACAATATCAGCTTTTCACAAATGTATCAAAGCTTAATTTATAAAAAATGGGAGAGAAAAATTACTACAAAATTTACTTAAAAAATCTTAAAAAAATTCAGTTTAAATTAGCAAGGAATTTATTTAAATTTCACTGAAAAACCGAAACGCCTTTCGGCGTCTATGAGGCGTAAGTGCATCGACATTACTATACACTTTGAGAATGTTTTTTTATCACCATAAATTAAATAGTTTAAAGTCAAACTTGGAAATTATTTACAGTTTTGGGGACATCCGGTATTATTTACTAACAAACTATCTTACCAATAAGTTTATCTAATACCTTTTTCTTGCAGCTAATCTCCTATAGTTCCGTTCACTAATCACTTTTCCTCTAATCACTACTGCCGTTAACTCCTGCCCTGGCATATAACTTTTATTTTAAGCACCACTTAACAATACCTTGAAACTTTACGTAAACATGTCAAATTAGATTTGACACAAAAAAATACTTGAGTAGCTTTACTTAGCTAAGAAATGTACACCACATACAAAACCCTATGATTTTATCTGGTTACAGAGAAAAGATGTTTTTTCTAGTGCTAACACTGAAAAAGTAGCATTAGCTACAATGGAAACTGACATTTCATCAAATTATTTAAATAGAAACTTTTGGAGAATTTTCCGAAAATGCTAAAGATTTTTTTTACGTTTTTAACGTAATAAAATTAGAAAACTTTTCAGCCATAGTTAACTCCACCAAACATACAGCTGTACTCCCTGTCCCCGGTTTCCCGCCGCACGGACTTTACAATCCGACCCTTTTTTCTTTCTTTTATTTCATACGCTTGTTTTCTGGCTGGCCAAATCTCGAGACTTTTTTTGATGGGCTATGTCAACACGAGTTTACGAAACCATGCCGACGCAATGGCTGTCTTTGTTTGCTAGTTATTTTTAGATCGGTAAAATAATTTTTAAGAACAATTTAAATTTAGTAACTTATTGTCACAATTAAAGGGAAAATTTACTATTTAAATTTAGACTTTTATTGTTTTATAAAAATTTAAAAGGATTATTTGCGTACTTGTGGCTATAGAAAAAAAAGCTTCCAGGTTGCAAGATGTGTTTATGCAACAATTATTTAAAAGCAGTTTATATTACTAATAACTCCCACATCATTATTTTATCAATTTAAATGTTAAAAAAGGTCCAGTGTAATTTGGTCGGTGGTTAAGGCCCAAATAATATTTTTTAATTTTTTTATGTTGCCATAGTAACGTTAAAAAATCAATGTTTCTGGTTGGTTTAGTAAAGAAGGTAGAACATTTTTACTAGTTATACCTACGGAGAACTAGAAGAAGGAGTGGGATCGCAATGCTTCAATAACGGGCATTGTCTTTATGTAAAACTCATATAACTCATATTAGTTCTAAATAATGCCACAAAATGGTGCAGTTGTTGTTTATATGGGTTCTAGGATTACTACGTAAAATTTTACTCTGTACGAAAATAATACAAATGTAAAAGCGAAATATTTAATAACATTAACAAATAGAAATTAGATACTAAATTTAAAAGGTTTTTGTTTAACAAAAACAATATATTATATTTTTCTAAAAGTAACACAAAAAGTGTTGGAAATTTCCCCAGAGTATTCAGTTAAATTAATAGATTTAACATATATGTATTTTTTTTATATTTATGGGTATAATAGGAAGTATTTAATTTATATTATAATGAAGGAGGTTCAGCCATTCTGCCCTGGAAAAAGGAATAATATTCACCCATTACAGATATCAAGAATATCAGCCCATCAGCCCTAGATAAACTGGAATCTATTCTTTTCTCGCTCCATGTGCTGATTGGTTTGCGGAGAGGGATATATTCATTGCCGACCAATTAGCAATTATTCGCAAATCCTACATTTCATCCGAAACTTAATTTTTTAATTCAATAGTTTATTTTTTTCCTTTGGCAAATTTTCAAGTGCGCTACTGTAAGACATCAGAATATGACCTGTTTATATTTTTTACTTTTACCGACTCAAGTACTAAATTATATTATAGTTTTATCATTTGTTTAGTCTGCCTTATTTTGCTTTGTATATTGAAAGTAATCGAGAAATAGACGTTAAAAGTCAATAATTTGCTTGTCACTGGGCCAGTGGCCTCCTAAAATAAATATTATAAATTGAATTAAAATTATAGAATAAAACTTCAAGGTTAAAACTGTAAGAATAAGTCCAGTAGTAATTTCAAAATCTTTTTTTTTTTTGAGTCAATACGTCAAATACCCGTCGGTTTTATTCTTTTTATATTGTGGCCATTCATATCATATCTGTTAAAATAAAGATAGATACTTAATATTTTAGGTAATACCATAATAAAAATTAGATAAAAAACTTTTTGTGCACTCTGAAAACAGGGCCACTGTATTTGGCAAATGATGAAAGGCGAGAAGATTTTCTTTGAAAATCATTGCAACGGAATAGCAAGTATTTTATGTACAGAAAATCAGATTTAAGAAAAAATATAAATCTTTAATTTGCGTGCACAAAAGTTGTTCCTCTTTATTTTATTAATTTTGTGAAATTCTAGTACATGCAATTAATTAAGAATGAAATTATGAACCAAACATGGTCTAATTTTATATCTGAGTACGAGATTTTTGGATAGGAACTTGACCCTTATTTTACTTATGTTTTTTGGTGGGATTTTTTGCAATTTTTTCTAAGTATACCTCGCTTTGTAGGTAGAACCTTACCTTTAGACTGAATATGAAGAAACAAAAATTCTTTATTTTAATGTTCCTTAATTTGCGCCTGGTTTTGGGCTTTATATGTAAAATGTGCCAATGTTTTTTGATTGGTGAACTCGGATTGAAAACGACTAAGATACTCCCTAAATATATAAAAGTGCCCTATAATTTTAATGACTAAATATATCAGATTTTTTTTTTTTAAACCTAAAAACTTCCTAACGTAACTTTCTCAATTCTTTTCAGAAGTAATACTCAGTGGCGGCTTGCGGTCAATCTTTTGGGAAGGTTATTAGTTAAAATTTCAAATGCATATGGATTAACTGATTTTTAGTTAATAAAAAACATGACTGAAGGATTTAATTTTAGGCATTTTATTTCACACAAACGTTTACTTCAAAGAGAAACAAGACAGATGAATTACAAACACCTCGAAAAATGCGTAATTTTCCTCTTTGAGGCTGTTGACCCAGACCATGCGATTACACTGCTTCGGAAAGCAGCCGAAATCGCCCAATCGTAAGTTAGATCGGGAATACTCGACTCGGCTCCATTTATCACAATACGCATCAAATTTTGGCGACATACAGCGTTAAAAATTGTTAGGACAGTTAACATACCGGTTTATTTTGGCAAGAAGCGGTAACGTAGGGTAAGGTGTTATGACGTCAGTATCAACGCCATTACTTTGTACCCAGTATCTACCGCTATCGCCACTAGTCAGGAAGAGCGTTAATAATGGTTATGTCAAGTGTCAAACAACAATAATGGAGGATTCACGGCTTTTCTATTGTTTTGGTTCTTGTGATGTTTTTTTGCTAGGGTTTAACAACTATTTGGATTGCAGATTTTTCGATATATTAGTTAATTCTCAAATAGATGAATTGGTGCAATTATATTTAAATCATAAAGAAAAAGGTTTGCTTGTTACAGTTGACTTGAAAACAGCTGATATCTTATTAAATGGAAAATTTGGTTTATATATTATCTTTTCGTTTTTCTTAACTCTCCAAATACCTTACATTTGGATTTAAACTTAATGGTGTATTAAACGATTAGTATGTAAGTTGACACACGCGTGATATACATAAACCGTTTAATTTTTGCGAGGATAGGCGGGTTAAACACGGTTAGAATGGTGGGGGAAAGAACTGCTATCAACGAGTAGTTAAAAACGGTATGCTTGAGCGAAAATAAACCATCATAACGGCGGAAGCTTTGGAACAGAATCTCATCGATTTATATAGTGATATAATAATTATATAAAATTATATATATATATATATATATATATATATATATATATATATATATATATATATATATATATATATATATATATATATATATATTTTTATATATTATTATTTATAAATATTAGTCAAAATATTTGGGAAGTGATATTGACATTAAATGACCCAATGGAGGAGCCGCCACTGGTAATACTTATGTTAATTTACATGCCAAATCTCATAACTTTATGTGGAACGATAATGAATGTAATAATCCTGCCTGCATCAGACTGAAACTTGGCTATTAAAAAATATCTTAAAAAAGTAAGTTAAAAAAACATTACTTATCCAAATATGCAATATGACCGCCAATTTGCAGAATAGTTGTATTTACACCATTTTAAAAATAAAATTTATCTCTCAAGCCAGGACATTATTAAAATTAGAAAAAAGGTTGACCGTATTTGAAATTGACGTCAATATATATTGGGGAGAATTCACTAAAGTCTTGTAATTTTTTTAAGAACGCTCCAGACATACATATTTAAATCTGAAAAAGTGCTGGCAATTTTACTAGTGCATTATTTCCTTTTTTATATGTCAAGAATTTATCATAATACTTTTTAGACAAATTTTGTAAACACCCTTTATATGATACCTAATACTCTAGCATTTAGGCCTAATTTAGGCTTGTTTTAAAAATTTAATATAATTGAGATCTGTAAAAATATTTTTGCTTGACATCCCAAACGATTATTAATATTGTCTGCATTAACTAAAATATAAGATATTTAATTTAGTTTATTTGAAAATTATTATTATTTAACAATTATAAAAAATAATTGTTAACAGCAAATAATTTAAAATAAACTTTAATTTAAGAGTAAGGGTTAGAATGAGAGGAAATAAATCGTTACCCAAAAATTTAAGACATTTGTTTGTTTTTATTGACTTACAATTAAAAAAAATAGAATTGGTTTATTTGTACAGGATCATTAGATTAGATTAGATTATTTGAGCGGAGATGGCAAAAATGACCTCCACCACTGCAACCTTATCAGATTTATTGTGGTTTCTCCTATCGTTCTTTAGAGTACCTTGTCCAGGTCCCTCTTCCTAACTAGACTTCAGAATCTTGACACTGGCCACTCCGTATATCTTGCCGGTTTTGGTTTTTCCTCACCAAGCCTAGTAAACCTAAGCCTACATAGTGCTTTCCAGTGACACCACACATGTACGGCTGTTCTTCAGCCTCCTGGCAGAACCTACACAGGCTATCCTCCACCAGGCCTATTCTTTCCAGGTGCTTGTTGAGTTTGCAACCGTTATCCTTACGACCTTACGACTGTGGCTCAGTAGGTCCGAGGTAAACTTGGCCGAGCAGGTCTTGATGAACTGCTTTGCCTGTCGTTGTCCAGTTTTGAAATTCTCTGGTGTCTACCCAGCTCTTAGTAATATATACAGGATCATACAATAAGGAAAACACAGGACCGTTTTTGTTTAATCCTTGAAGGTTTTTACTTAAGGTGATGATAATGTTATCGAAAGTCAAAATATCGAATACAAATCATTAAAAACAAAATATCAAAGGTGCTAAATATCAGAATAACGTTATTATTAAAAGTTAAATAAGCAAAATAATATAAATTTAAAAAAAAAATATTATATTCTTAGTTATTGTTTGGAAGGTCTATTTTTGATTAAAGTAAATGGATTCGATATTTTTTAATTTCGATATTTGGATTACTATATTTTCTTTCACTATTTTGTTTTTATTATTTTGCACTTTCGATATTTTTTATTTTTGATAATTTGTTTGGTTTACAAATATTGTCAATAATTTTGTATTTGATATTTTTAATTTTGATAATATTGTTCTTACCCTTTTAATTGCAGAGTTATTTTTTGGTATACTTACATTCCTCAAGCCCGTCTGCATCAACTTAAAATAATTTATTTTTTCCTACTGTCCATTTTATCATTTAAAAACGGAAATTTGAGTCGTACCTATAATTTAGTTTTAAAATAGATTTGAAAGAAAATAGGGGAAAAGGTTTATAAAAGACGTTCGCCTACAAAAGAAAATCTTTGACCTTTTCGGCGTCATTTACCTCAAGCGTATAATAGACTGTATAATAGGGTGTATTGTTGGCGAATAAAACTGTCATATTTTGTAAAAGTTTAATTTCCGTTAAAATCATATTACTATAAAATTATTATGGGTATGTTATAGTATGTGATCGATAAGCCATTGTAACGGTTTAAATTCTATATATAATGCCGTTGCTGAAATATGCTCTAAATATGGGGTAATTAGAAAATGGTGCGATTAAAAAGGTGATTAAATGCTTCGAAGTTTTTGAAAGTTTTACTGGATACGATCATCTACCTGGTTTTGTTAATTTAAAATATATTACTTACTTTATTTTTAATAATTACAGTTTGATAAGTAAGATTTGGCTACATGTTTCTTGTTTAAAAAGTTTTAAAAAGGTTATGTAAAATATTAAATGAAAATTATAAAATAATATTTTTTATGTATACCCTAAATTAACCAACAGAAACAAAAATTAAAAATAGGTATAAAACAACTTAAGAGACAACAAATTTTTTTGAGGTTCGTGCCAGCAAAACCATCGTTTTTATTTTGTTTAAGTTTTAAAGTCTAGTCAAGAGGTGTGTTTTCTGTGAAAAATAGTTAAAAGGTTTCTAAAAATATAAGCGATAGCTCATTTGACTGGAATGCTAATCTGAGAAAGGCTTTTTGAGGATTTTGTCTGTCAATAAACATTGCAATTGTTATTAACAAAAAACAAAAAAAAAGTCATTTTGATTTTTGATGACAATTCAAAAACCATAAGAAGAGCGAAAATTGCAAAAAAAATCCTTGAAAAAAAGAAAATTTGTAATAAAAAAGTCCTTACTGTTGGAGTTTTATCTCCATTATTTATAATTTTAATTTAACGCTGGAAATGGCCCTCCCTGCGACATTTTTGGTTGCGCGCTCGGCATCAAAACCGAGTACGTCACACTAAATATTTTTTAGGCTATTAAATATAAATTGAAAATTTTTAAAAAATTTTGGTGTATTCAGAACATTTTAAAGAATTTATTTTCGTTAAAAGTTTAACTTAAAGTTAGTTTTTTAACAAGTTAGACAATTGTCAATTTACAAAATTGTTTCGAACTTTCGTCCTTATTGTACATAAAAAAATCTTAAATAATTGTCGTATTAATTTTTTGCTTTGTAAAGCCTTTCTTATATACATACTTAACAAGATAACGCCATAAAAGTTTTAAAAATCCTTTGTTTATAATAATTTTAAAACTTTGACAAAAAAGAAAAAAATGAGAGTAATATTGTAAAAGTTATAAAATTATTAAAAACAAAGCAATACAATTTTTTAAACTGTTATGGCGTAATCTTGTTAAATATGTGTTTAAAAAGGGCAACACGACGCAAAAAATTTATATAACATATATTTAAGCATTTTTTTTAACGTACAATGAAAACGAAAGTTCAAAACAATTTTGTTAATGAAGAATTGTCTAACTTGTTAAAAAATTAACTAGACCATTTTCAGCCTTAAATTTAAATTATAAATATTGGAGATAAAATTCCGGGAGTTGGGACTTTTTTATCGAAAATTTCCTTATATTCAAGGATCTTTTTTGCAATTTGTGCTATCTTTTATGGTTTTTGAGCTATAATTGAAAATCAAAATGGCTTCTTTTTCTTTTCGTTTTTTGTTAATGGCAATTACAATTTTTATTGGCAGGAAAAATCCTTAAAACACCTCTCTCAGATTTACATTTCGCGTCGAATGAGCTATTGCTCCAATTTTTTGACCGGTTTAATTTTTTTAAAATTACCTTTTTATTTCATAATTTTTAGTTTTCACTAAAAACGGGAGCATTTTTTTGTTGTAAGAAATAATAGGTTTGTTGTAAATATTTTAAGATTTTATTGAATTTGACAAAGGTCTTGAGATGTTTTTCCTTTGACACCTCACCCGTAGCGCGTATCAGTAGGCCAGACCGTTACACCTACACGTATTAGTCCATATCATAAAAACTACTGAGCCGATTTTAATGAGATTAATACATCTTTCGTTTTGCAAAAAAAAAGTAGCGCGATATTGTGCAAACCACAACTCTTCATCTCTATTAATAAGGGAGATACCGTGCAAAACATACAAAATCTGGATACCCTGTAGAGGGTATCCATCTAAGACTAAACAAAGCGTATCTGTGATTACCTGGTATTAAGAAATATCCCTTTTTACTCGAAGAATACTAAAAAAAATAATTTTAATTAAAACCGAGAAGATACGTCATAAAACTTTCTTGGTGCTACGCCTTATTTATGGATTTGTTTTTGACAGCGGCTCATTTTTTCTTCACGTTTTCTAAATTATAATTTTGTATTTATTTTTAGTAAAAACGCACATTTTAAAAATTTGTATTGTTGCAGTAACAAAAATAATATTATCATATTTTCCATCCAAATTATGTAATTCATTTTCTAGATTTATTATGCACAATTTGTCAATTTATCATACACCTTTTTTTAAATGGACATTTTGTTACTGTAACACATTTTTAAGAGTAAAATTATTCTTTGTTATATATTTTTTTGCGATTTAAATTAGAAAATAGAAAATGGTCAAATGCCTAAAAGGCAAAAATGTTATTAAATTTTTTGTCAAAGTCTAGCCTTTAATACTACATTTAATACACAATTAATTCAATTCGAGAAAAAACTACAAATCTGGCACTATCCATGAAAATACTGTAGTACCTATTCTCTCTCCTTTCAATTTCGGTGTCTTACCATCTTCTTATTAAAGCTCCTTTTTTTCACCCGTCTATAAATCTATTAATTTTCTGGGTGGCCTTAAAAACTTGTGATCAAGACTACTCGTAAGTAGATTAAATACGCACCTCTTTGGATAGGCATTTTCAGAAAACTCCATCAGATGAGACACGTGTACCCAATAAGTTACCCTACTTATTTACCTCTTTCTCCTGCCCTTGTGTCATAAAATTCGAGCGGTGGCCTCTAGAATTACTTTTGAATTGGATGCCTTAATGCCTTACACTGTTTTTTTAAATCTAATCTTAATTTTTATTTGCGTCTTGCCAGTCTTACACTTTTTAAATAACGGCTACAACAAAAAACTAAATATCTAATATCCCTAATCTTAATTTAACCCTTTTACTTACTCTTACAAAACTACCAGTTAGTGCAGTATCAGTCCAACAAACTTTTTGTGCCTCAGAGCGCCTAAAATCCTATCTCTCAGTATAAAACCGATAATAACAAGGCTTGCTGCTCCTTCGTTATTTGTTTATAAGGAGAGATATACACATTTACATAAAAGAATAATCCTAAAAAATGTTAATTCCTATTTATGTGAACTCATATTAAATGTATATTCTTATTTTGTATTGTTATTCCTGCTTTAATATTATTTCAAATTAAAGGGTGCATATATTTTCGGTATTTTTAATATTTAGGTATTCAAGCCCTACTCCCACAAACGAAATTAAAAAGAAACGTGAATAATTCGATTAATTTTTTAAATTGGTTTTGTTTCATCAAATATTCGCGTTTATTTTTATAAAAAGCAAAAAATAACCTGCACAAATGCACAATCTCTTTTTTATTTTTTTCAACAACAGATTGCCAATTAAATGTAATTTAATAGTTAAATTATATCGAATTTTAATTTTAATGGACAAAAATATTTGAACAAAAATATTAAAGTATTATTTTAGTATTATTGCTAGGATACCCCAGATATCAGTAATGGCATCAACTTTATTTTAACTTTACGTTAAAAGTCTTCTCTCTTTTACAATTCACCTAATTTATAATTTTGCTGAGGATAGTACCCTCAGTCTCTAAGCCTAATTTGGAAATCAAACGCAGGGTAATGTGTTTCCCACAACTCTTAGCATTATTAATTTCATTTAAAGTTTGCCCCAATAATACCTCCACTTTTATAAGCAAGCATCCATTTACAATCCAACTCGAACTTTTCACTTTGTCGGTTTCTCCATCCCGAAGTGTTTATGCTGTAGAACCTTCTGCCGGTAGATATCTTTGCTGCCCCTCCAAATCTCGAAATCTTTAGTCCCGAACTAATAAACTGCCTCTTGTTGTACATAGGATGTCCACAATATGTTGCATACGGCTTTAAGCATTCATGCACTGTTCCAAGATTTTAAAAAAAGCATTTCCTTTCTCAAAATATATTATATGTCAGCATCAAACACTAAAATCCGTCATTACTTGAAATGATTAGTTACTACATGTATTTCTGGCAAACAGCGTAATCGCCTAATTATTGCAGTGTTTGACTAACTGTTCAGTCATTTCCTGTAATGCATGAATCCGTTTTAGGAAAACAGCGGAATAATTATTTTAAATTTATTGTGTGCCTAGGTATTACGGGGAATGACTGAATGGTTAGTTATTGTAGGTAGGTAGGGGGCAGGTTTAAAGTAAGTGGGTATAACACCCCTCCACCGCGACCGATCGGTCTATTGTGGCTCACACCCTTTTATATTTTTTCCACCAAGTCCAAACTTCTAATAAATCTGATGATCCTGTTGGAAGAGAGATCTTTCACCTTCCCCGGCAACAAGGTGTCATTGCCGAGGATTGCGAATCTTAGTCGTGCCATTGCTGGGCACGAACACAGTATGTGTTCTGCCGATTCATCCCCCTTCATGCACATGAGGCATTCGGCGTCTTCCGCTAGGCCGATCTTGTGCATGTGGTATTTCAATTTGCAGTGTCCCGTGTACAGTCCCACTAGAGTTTTAAGGTGTACCCTTGATTGCTCCAGTAGTTTGACAGTACACTGTTGGTTCGGTGGGCTTATGAAGGCTTTCTAGTGTCTGAGACCCGGAAGTCCATGTCAGTAACGAAGATTTTCTCTTTGTGTCCAAGCTGATATGAACTGCTTGGCCATTCCATAAGATATACCGATCCGATGACTGGTTCTGGCCCTGTGAATTTTGTTTCCGCCCCCCTTTTGGCAAGAAGGCCTGCGGATTCATTACCCTCTATATTATAGTTATTGTTACTTAAATAAGGTGTTTACGCCGTTTGTCGGCAATACACATATAGTAAAATCATTTTAAAAATCGAAATTCGGTCCCCTTTGAAAAGAAAAAAAAATCCATAAAGAAATAGCTACGTCTTGTACAATTAAGTCGGAAGGGTTTAGCTTTGAAATTGCGGCCGCCTTCAAGTTCCGATGGCTTTAACCATTGTTGCCGAACTGAGTTATATTTACTTAAAATACTATTATATACAAATTTAGATTAATAATCGCCAAAATAAATAACAAGTTATTTTAATTTAAGACTAATGGTAAAAAAGTACTTACCAAGCAAACATTTATTTATTTTTATAAAAGCTCTATTTCATCATCCTCTGTATCACTTTGATCCACTGTTATTACCAACGGCCTAATATTTACACTTTTATTTCTAAAGTTTTCCTCCTCTTTTATCACATGTCTTACGCACCCAGGCCAGTACTTGTCGACTTCTTTAACCCCTTGTCTTATAAGGTTCAATACGTTTTCACTAAATTTTGGTTCAGTATTATTTTTTTGGACGTAGTCCTTTAAATAATGCCACATATGTTCAATTGGATTGAAAACACAATGATAAGGCGGTAAACGCAAAACCGTATGACCATGATGGGTTGCTAAGTTATCGATATAATATGACTTGTCCTTAATGATTTTTAAAAGGATGTCTTTTGTTTTACATTCTGGGGGAATCGGACCAATGTTTTCTTGAAAAAATCTCTTAATGTCGGCTTTTTTTGTAGCTTTAGTTGGAATTTTTTGTATTTGCCTCGAGTGATAGGGAGCATTATCAAGAACTATAATACTTTGCGGTTCTAAATTAGGGACTAAATTTTTCTCAAACCATTGTTCAAACAGTGCAGAATCCATATCTTGATGGTAGTCAGCGATACATTTTGCAATATTTTTAGCTGATAACATTAAACTGTTTTTAACAAAACCTTTTTCATTTCCCGCATGAACAACGATAATTCTTTTTCCACGAGAAGGGGGTACATCCAGCGTTGTTTTTAGTCCCGTCCGTCCATCCTTTGCCTTTAATATCATGCGTGTCATACCACGTTTCATCTAAATATACAATTGACTTGCCTTCACTTCGATACTTCGCGATACTGTGAAGGTACTTGATGATGACTCCATAATTTTTTGCCTTCTATCCAATTTCTTGTATCGTAGATTAAGTTGTTTTAAAAGTAACTTTAAAGTTGTTAAAGATTTATATGGAAAGTCAAGTTTCTTCATTTTTACTTCTGCTAGAATTTGACTGACAGTAGGAGATATATTTTTTTTATAAAAATTGTAAACTATATTTTTTATTTCCATTTTTACGCCTGTGTGTACTTTTTTTAACGTTATTTTGTTTCTTCTGGATATTTCAGTTACACCTTTGGTAACAATATTATAGGCTGTGCGAAAACCAATACCTGCCCGCCCATTCACTGACTTTCCTAATTAGTTTAAGTTTGCCTTCGTCCATTTCTTTTTTAGATTAAAATAGATATTTAATATTACTTGCTGAGCATCGCGCGATAGATGCTTTCCAGACAAATCGGTTATGTTTGTGTCAGTTTTCTCCGCTTTTTTTGAGTCTTTATTAATTTCGTATGGTCGCCATAGTTCTTGATTGTCTATAAATGGTCGCCAAGGTTTAAAATCATAATTATTCACTTCAAATGGTCTCCAAATAGCAGTCATACTGACGACAGCAACACACAGACTTAAAAATATATATATATATATATATATATATATATATATATATATATATATATATATATATATATATATATATATATATATATATATATATATATATATATATATATATATATATATATATATATAGGATTTAGAAAAATACCAATAAATAAATGACACATATACAGAAAATAATAAATATTATTTAGAAAAAAATGGCCCATATTAAACCAGCTTTTTTAAATTTATTGTTTAATAATATAATTTTTAATCCTGGGAGTAGAGACAAAATTATCCCGTTCGTCTTTCATGTCTACGCCCTTAAATCATCGGTAGAATCTTAGAAAAAGGGTGTTATAATATAAAAATGAAGTTTTAACGCCCCGCTTTTAACGTAAACTCTATAAATTAGGGAAGATATTTCTGGAATTCATTCAGTATTTCTTAAATGGATACAAGCAATTTTCTTTAATTATCCCCTCAGCTTAAATACATATCGGCGTTTTAGCCATATGTCATTCGGGAAATTACGTGTCATCTGCAGCCCCACTGGTTTGGACCTTATTGCTATTTTTGACAGACACTTTGGTCGGGGAAGAGGCTACATTATAAAAGTAAAAATGACAGTACCGGTTTTACTTAGCCCAAATATAAACTGCTTGGCCATTCGAAAATAAAAATTACATTTTGGCCCTGTTATTTTATTTCGCTTTCAAAGGGCATCGAATTTTCATTTTTAAAATGATTTTACTACTAATCATTTCAGGAAATGACAGATTTCACTCATAGACGCTAACATATATAAAATTACATACCAAAAATGTTAACTGACACTAACAAAAGATTAAATGTCACAAAATTTGTGGGTACTCGCCAGATGGGACCGTTTCGGTGGTGATCCCAGGGTATAAATTTTCTGCGTACACAGAATCGATTGACCCTTAAGATCTTGCAGATTGCCTGAAACAAACCTTAGGAACCCCTTAGTTATTAAACAAAAACTATCAACGTTTCGGTGGCAGGTAGGCCACCGTTATCAACATAAAAGGAATCCTAAAAACTTACTTATACTTGAATAATAATTAAAACCTAAAATTATTTGAATTTTTTTATGAAAATATAAAATTTTTTAAATTTTTAAAAATCAATAATGTAGTATCATAAAGACCAAAGTAACTATTTTAATAGGTGCACTTAGTTGTTTTTAAAAATATAGAGGGTGTTCAGTACACTGATTTTGAGTTTTTCTGAAATTACCCCAGCACCAAGCAAAGGTAAATAAGTAATAAATTTAAATTTGCAGATATTAAAGCCACACATTTTTTTTTTTAATTAAATTATATAAAATCAATTTTGTCTTTTAAAACAAATTTCTTTAGCTAAAATCTTCTTCTTAATGTGCCATACTCTATGCAGAGTGAAGGCGCCCTCTCGCACATATCTGTGTTGCCTTCCGAAGCACATGTGAGAGGGTTTACTAGGCAGAAATACTACACAGTGATATGCCATTGCCTTCTGTGAGGTGAAGAGCTATGAAAAAGTCCAACGAACAGTGCGGGAATCGAACCCGGGTCTTCACGGCTAAGGGGCTGGTACGCTGCACCACTTGCACATATCAGGTTATTCTGTGATTATTTTCAAACGCATGTTGACCAATTTGTAATTTGTGGTATTTTGTGGTTCTTATCTATGTTTGAGGCTCTATCATGGGTTTGGCTAATGGTCGTTTCACCTACCTATATAAAATTTATTATATGCATCAAGTGTCTTATCAATAATATGTTTTTTTTTTAATTTTCGTTTATATTGTTTTTGTTATTTGAGATTTAATTGTATGTTTTGTCGTAGGAATGTTATTATCTATTCGTTAAATTTTGTGATAAACCACAAATTTGTAGTAAAAAAATAATAAATTTATTTATAGTAGGTTTATTTTGATTTTGGCACGTATCTCAAGATTTTTTAACAGATGAATCTACCAAAACAATATAAAACATATCCACAAAAGATGTACTAACACAAATATGATAAAACAAATTTTGGAGAGAATAATACGGACAAAATATTTTTTTTTAATTTAAACTAAAATATAAGGACCAAATAATTTCTTATTTTAAATACATATAAAGATTTTACTCTAAATATTGTAATGGTTCAAATTCCTCTTAAATTAAATTTGAGTCGAAAAACCAAAGTTAAACATTAATGGAAATTTTTGGATTAAAATTCACCCTAACAAATACCGAAAATTCGCAAATGTGTAAATCGAATTGATCATTAAATGCTCTCCGAGCGTATACAAAGCATCTCCTGCGGGATTTACAGATGCCTGGAGGTGCCAGAAACTCGATTACTGTAAACCACCGCATGTCCACAAAATCTTTGAACTCCATGGCTTTTATTCCTTTGGTCGAATCCCGAAAGAATTGATTGTAACTTATGTAAAGATACGTTGGTTTTGCAAGAAAATGAAAAGGAGGTTAAATTCGTTAGGAGTTCTTTAAAAGTTTTGGAGATTTAATCTTTTTTGCATACGAAAGAAGTTGCTATATATATTCAAAATAAAATAATTAAATTTTTTGTGTGAAATATTACTAAGCATTCTTTTTAATTCACAAATTTACCATAGGTCTTTGATTTTTGTTTGTTTAAAAATTAAAAATAAATCTAAGGCAAAACTACAACAAAGTTTTCATTGCATTGGTCTGTTAAGAAATTGTGATAAGAACGAAAACTTTTTCGACGTGTTGCCTTCGATTACTTGAGGTATATTTATGGATTTTTGCTGTGCAAAATTGAAATACCTTATAAAAGAATTAAGAAATCTAAGCAAACTACTTTATATTTCATGGAGTTTGGATTATGAAGTAGACTTTGATTGCAAACACGTAGCCATAGCTAGTGATAATTTAAATGGCTATTTTTTCTTTTTTTACATCACATATAATTTAACCAATAATAAGAGCTTCTTTTTAATTTCTTAATTGGTCTTGGCTTATAAGGAGAGAGGGGTAATCGGCCTTTTCACTTTTTGAAATCTTACTTTTTTTTACTTTCTGTTTTTGGTTTACATAGTTGCTTTAGAAACTGTTTTATTGAATCATAAAGATTTTTCGTTTTTTTTTCGAATAAATAAGCCGCATTAAAGAGTTTTTAGTTTTGCTTGCGCCAAATTAAAGACCTTGATGCGCGGATGAAGCACAATTTTTCCAAAAATTTTTGCCGGAAAGTTCAGTTTTTTTTTAGCATTAAATTTTTTAAATATTTCATTAACAAAACCTATTGACACACTTTATAATAAAAAAGTATATGTGATGTGTCCTTTTTTTTCATTATTTTTAAAATGGTAATAGGGGGTCAAGAAAATTAAAATCATTTTTTTCCGGTCTTTTTCAATATTTAAAAAAAAAACTTTAAATTTTATTTTTTTATTTTGTTTTTCTGGAGAATAAAAGTTTTAAATAACTTTTAAATTTAAAAGATCTAAGATAAACCAACATCTTTTTTGTAAATTGAAAAAATGTTATTTAACATATTTTGCACATTCTATTAAATACGTTTTTATAAAAAAAAAATACAATTTCATCATTGACAGTCGTTATTATAGTGTGGAAGCTAAAAGAGTAAGAAAAAGTTGTAAATAGCTAGTCAATTTCATTTAATTCCGTGTTTAGTATTAATAAATTTACATAGGTCAGATCACACGGTCGCATTGCATCCAATAAGAACAATCTTATTAATAAAGAAAAAATTGGAAAATTTAAGTGGTTAATAGCCAGCTGCCACTAAAACATCGTCAGACTCGTCATCGACATTGCGTTTGCCGTCAAGCCGATATACAAACACCGAAAAAAAAAATTAAATTGGATAAAACCGTTTAAAATTGAAATATGTTATAGAAAATAGATTAACATGCATAAAAATAATGGTCAGACCCTTCGAGCATATACGACTAGAGGCAGCCTTGCCGCTTGGCCAGGCGAACAAGCGTGCCAAAGGGAAAGAAAATCATCTTATAATATTTTTCTCTCTCGCTCCACGTGCTAATATTGGGGGCATCTCTTTGAGGTTTGACTAGTATTTCTGGGCATTTCTGTCCATTTTTTTCTAAAAATGTCCTAATTTTCAACGGCTAGATGTTACTTAAAAAAATATTAATTTTTTTATGACGTTTGTGTGAACTGACAACAAACGAAACGTGGGTGACAAATTGAAAGATGTTTGGCATTTTTTTATTTAGTTACAGATAACGCCCTATTTCGGTAGTAGCCTATAAGTAACTAAAAAATTTTATTTTTTGTTTACGTTGTTGTTATTGATGGCTAGGTGATCGCTCCATCTAACATATTACTTTTTTATTAGAAAACAAAATGTAAAAAAATGGGCTGGCTATTAGTTTTTTTTTTAATTCCCCTGCCTCTTAATTTTATTTTAAATATATTTTTAATTTCTTTTATTGTAAAAGACCTGCTTCTGTAATATTTTGTATACCTTGTTATCAAAATCCTAATATTGATCATTTTTATGGTATTTTATAAGCAAGCAAACATGTTTATTATTAATAAATTTTTGTGAAAAATTGTTAATGCCTGATATATTTTTTTTAATATTTATTTTTCATACAGATACTTTAGATACAAGCTTTTAATTTTACAATTTGTGTATAATATTTAAAATAATAAAATGATTTGCACAATATTATTTTTTTAGGTAAAAGTGAAAAGATCTGATTTAAGACAAAGACACAATATTTGTGGCAATTTTTATATTCCATATAACGTGTTAAATATTATAACAATTAGATTTTATTTCATACTGCAGCCGTACTGAATGGATGTGCACATCATAATGTTAAAAGTTTACAAATAATATAAAAATAAAATAACTAAAATAACAACATATATAATATATATATATATATAATATATATATATATATATATATATATATATATATATATATATATATATATATATATATATATATATATATATATATATATATATAGGCATTTTAAAAATACTTAATATATATTTAACATAATATAGCAACCGAATAACATTTTTGTTAAAGAAAATTTGTTACATAATATTTAAATTTATCAAATGGTTAATTTTTTATTTTATTGATTTGAAACAATTTTTTATTTATTAAACAAGTTTTTACCACTATATACTGGTGATTTTTCATACATGCTTAAGCTATAATTTTTCAAACTAAAATAGATAGCATTTCGGGTGCAGTAATTGAAAAAAAAATTCTATTCGAACGCCTCTTAACATAGAATAAGATTTTAAATATATATATAGGCATAGCAGTGAAAATATTTAATTTTTAATAATTGTGTTCTTACAACTTGTCCTCGAGTTTAGTAGAAAGATAAGCCTGGTGATTTTCTTTTGGTTTAAAAAAACTCTTTCACTGTTCACTCATTTACCCCACAAAATAATTTTATAGTTTTAAAGACAATAAAAGGCCAAGAAATTTCAGACTTTTAGACTTCTGCACTTTTTCAATGTCAACTTTGATCTTTTTCTGAGAATTACGAATGCTTTGTGGTTCATGTGGTTTCACCACCCTTTAAATCTCCTAATTGTTACCTAAATCTTGGACCTGACATCCTCAGGGGTCGGCTATCGAGGTATCGTCCGCAAACATATTAACCGTTCCATAGGAGATTTTTTTTTTATCTTTGTGACAGCTTACGAAGGATTTTTCATATACATATATAATATATGCTAGACATATACATATACATATATGCTCCTAAGTACCAGAGTACCGTTAGCGCCGGGTTTTCCGATGTTTAACCCATCTTTTTCCCCAGTTCCGTCAACGCTGTCCCAAGCACTGAAACATACAAATATTTTATTTCACAGCACCTTTTAGACAACGCGGTAGTACCGCCACGGACGTTATTTTTTAATAACTACCACCTAAATATATATATATATATATATATATATATATATATATATATATATATATATATATATATATATATATATATATATATATATATATATATATATATATATATATATACAATGTCCTCCATAAAGTTGGAACCATATGAGAATTTTTTTAAATATTGCAGTTAGAAAAAACTTTGATGGCAATCACTTCTGCTTCTGAAATAACTTAAAATACACCAAGTCATATTTGACAGATAATGGGATGTCAATTGTCAAATTCGTTATTTTGTAAAACAATATTCAAAAAATGGGTCAATTTGTGAAAATTTCAAAAAATGTTACAAAGAAATTATGTTTCTAATAACATTTTACGGCTAAGTACCGATTTTGAGTGAGAAATATTGATATTCAATGTTCGATTTTTTTTATTCACCCCCGTAACTGGCTGCTTTGAAAACATATGAAACGCTTTAAAGCACTATTAAAGCAGTCACAGCATTACTTATTGTGCTAATAACATTAGTAGGAAACTTGGTTTTGATGATTATTGATATTCTCAACTAAAAAAATAGTACGCTCGGGATTAATTTACATATTTCCAAAAATATCACAAACCGTTTTCAACTTTTTCTTTATTAAACTTTAGTGAAATAGTTAATAAATGGATTTATTTGCAAATTAGTTATCTCCACACTAAACTCCTATTTAAAAATAATCAATAATTTAACAACTACATGGAAACTTATTATGCAAAAAAACGCGATGTGGAAGTAAAAAATCACTATATCCATGGACTGGCGTTGCTATAGATGCGCGAATGAAGGCAAAATGTGAAATTGACAGTTTATTAGAAAATATTAATTATTGTTATTTTCGGTGATTTGTGAAGATGCTTACAACAGCAGAAAAAGTTGAAATAGTTGTAATTCATGGTGAACACCGTACAAATAGGGCTACTGCCGATATATTTAATGCCAGACATGCTGAAAGATTTATTTCCCAAGCGACGGTCGGCAAAATTATGTCTAAATTTAAGAATAGTGGTTCAGTAAACAATAATTTTAAAAAAGCGCATTGTGCATGGAAAATCGCCGAAACGGAAGAAGATATTTTGCTAGATGTTGTGGAACATAAGGTACTTCTGTGGCTAGTATTTCGGAAAGGACAAATGCAGCAAATACAACTGTAAGGAGAATTTTAAAAAAAACACCGCTATTACCCATATAAGCCTAAATTTATTAACACGTTAAAAGAAAGAGATTTTATCCCAAGATTTGATTTTTGTGTGCGGATACAAGGTGTGATTGAAGACAACATACATTTTTTAAGATATATAATGTTCACGGACGAAGCCATTTTTACCTCCAATGGAACGGTATCATCTCAGAACTGCGTTGGTGGGCTGATGAAAATCCCAATTTTATAATAGAGTGTAGAGATCAATATTCTTTTAAAAATAATGTGTGGTGTGGCCTTTTTAATGGCAAAGTGATTGGGCCTTATTTTTTTAGACAAAATTTAAATGCCGAAAGATACTTAAATTTCTTACAACAAGAAATTACACTATTTGTAGATGAAATGCCATTGAACGAAAGGTCACGTTTGGTTTTTCAACAAGACGGAGCATCAATTCATTCTACTGCTGAAGTCATTGAATTTCAAAACATCTTGTTCAGAGGGAAATGGATCGGGAGATTTTCTGAATTCCCTTGGCTAGCGCGATCCCCAGATTTGACCATAATGGACTTTTTTTTTGGGGATATTTGAAAGAAAAAGTGTATAAAAGGAGGCCCTTTTCCAAAATGCTGATCATCGGGAAAATGTTAAAAGGGGATATATGCAAATATACCTAGGCAATTCCTACTAAATGCTGACAGGCAATTCAACCGCCGAACCGAAAAATGTATGGAAAACGAAGGAAGGCACACGGAGATGTAAGTTTCATACATCTTGCAATGGCATTTCATGGCGAACTGTTTTTTTTTTGCGTAATATTAAGTTCCTTTGTAGTTTTTAAATTATTGATTATTTTTAAATAGGAGTTTAGTGTGGAGTTAACTAAATTGTAAATAAATCCATTTATTAACTATTTAACTAAAGTTTAATAAAGAAAAAGCTGAAAACGGTTTGTGAAATTTTTGGAAATATGGAAATTAATGCAGGGCGTACTATTTTTTTAGTTGAGAATATCAATAATCATCAAAATCAAGTTTCCTACTAATGTTATTAGCACAATAAGCAATGTTGTGACTGCTTTAATAGTGCTTTAAAGCGCTTTATATGTTTTCAAAGCAGCCAGTTACGGGGGTGAATAAAAAATACGAACATGTGAAAATTTTTGAATATCAATATTTTTTCGCTCAAAATCGGTACATAGCCGTAAAATGTTATTGGGAAAAATAATTTCTAGTAATATTTTTCAAAATTTTCACAAATTGACCCATTTTTTAAATATTTTTTTACAAAATAACGAATTTGACAATTGACATACATTATCTGTCAAATATGACTTGGCCTATTATAAGTTACTTCAGAAGCAGAAGTCATTGCCATTAAAAAAAATTTTCTAACTGCAATATTTAAAAAAAGTCTTATATGGTTCCAACTTTATGGCGGACATTGTGTTATATATATATATATATATATATATATTATATATATATATATATATATATATATATATATATATATATATATATATATATATATATATATATATATATATATATATATATATATATATATATATATATATATATATATATATATATATATATATATATATATATATATATATATATATATATATATATATATATATATATATATATATATATATATAAAAGCAGATATCTCATTAATAAACGTTAAAATTAATATTTGTTCCAGTACTGAATCCCGTAGGCCCCCTTTATTAAAATGGATAAAATGTTATTAATAAAAATATTTTTATACACAATTTCATTAAAATAAAAAATAACTGGTTATTTGATGTTAAAATGTAGGTAAGCGCCATAAACAACATATTAATATGATGTTATATATTTAAATTTTTAGTATCGTATTTTTAAATTAAATCTACCAGAAAAATGAAATGCGACTAACAAAATAAAATTAACTCACATTGTTCCATAATAAATATTTTAATGTACGACTAAAAAACTTCAATTTAGCTAATTAATATTTATGCACAAACAATAATTAAGATAATATAATATCATAAATATAATTTTAACTTTTCTGTTATCTTTTTTGTTTTAAAATAAATTATAAACGTACACATATTTTATAAATAATAATAATTAGAGTAATAATATTTTGGTTTAATATCGGAGTTTATAAAAAAAAATTATTAAATAATTTTTTAAAATTTCATTTTATCAAAAAGTAATTGCTCTATATCTCGGGATATATCAATATTAGCGATTTGCTTCAAAGAACTTTATTTTATAGAAAATTAAACTTTTTACAAGTTTGTTATTTCAATTTTTTTTATTAATTTAGCCATTTATTAAATAACTGGGAACAAATGTCAAATTTTGATAAAGATCCGATTTAGTGAGCCGTATCGGGTGACCAAATAAGCGAGGTAAGGAGCTGTATCTCAGAAAATGTTTATTGCACGGCGTTGGGGAAAAATATTTTAAGTAAAAGTGGTCAGTAGAAATTGCTGGAAAGTTTTTGAAATGGCCGCTAGGGGGCATAACTGCAATCTTGAATCTAAAAAAGTGATGTTTTTGTGAATTTTGCTATATTAACCTAACAAAAAAATACCTGTTTTTTAAAGTCGAGAATAATTTTAACCTTTTTTTGTTAGACAATGTTTTCTGTATCTCTAAAAATAAAGTTTGGGGGGGGGTTTAAAGGTTTCCGTAAAAAACACTCTCTATCTTCGAAACGGCTGAGCCGATTTCAACAAGCTTAAACTAGTTGACAATAGCTTTTCTTAGGCTATAAATGTTATATTATTTAAAGTTTTGTTAGGTTCAATGTCGCCCCTAGAGGGTTTTTTTCGAAATTCCCACAGATATGGTTAATTTATTAAAAAAAATTTAATGCATTAAAATGATTTTTTATTGAAAAGGTATCTAAATAATGCCTAAACAAGCTTGCGAAAACCATATCTCGATATTCTGTTCCTTACCTAAAATTTGGGCCAAAGAAAATTTTATACGTCAATATCTCAAAAAATATAAAACCAATAAGAAATTTTATAGGATAATAATTATGTATTTTTACAAAACCTTTAATTTAGGTTGTATAATCTTATCGTCTTAAAGCAATACTTTACGAGTTATAATAGGAAAATCGAATTCCAGGGGTATACCTTAAAAAAATCCTGATTTTTTTTTTAAATGGATGAACAAAGCTGCGAATGATGATGATGATGACATATATATGTATATATATATATATATATATATATATATATATATATATATATATATATATATTATTTTTTTGCTTAATCCAAAAAAGATAAAAATTGCCGAGACGCCACTTGACTTAATAATTTTAAATTGATTGAGCCCAAATCAGGACCTTAGTACTAGAAATAATACTGACAAATTTAAAGAAAATTGGACTCCGGGTATTTTAGATAACTACAAAAAAAACTTTAATTTTATTAAGTTTAACACCCTGTATCTTAGAAATTAAGCATTTTCGGCCCCCATATCTTTTTCGAATACCCTGTAAAGGCCGTTAAAATTTTTTAGAACAAAATTTTTATTATTATATTAGGTCTTGTTGCTTATTTAAGTACATATATTTCGTAAAATATATAAATTATAAAATGGACTGAGGTTCAGTTAAGAAAAGTGGCTATAAATTATAAAAGATATATTTGGTAAACATATTTAAAGTAATAATGTGAAAGCAAACACAAAATGAAAGAGAACACTCGCTTTGTGGTTAAGACACAAAAAACAAGCAGACAAATAATAATAAAAAAGCTCCCAAGAAAAGAAATTGTGTTTCCAAATTCAATTTGAAACATATTTACCATTGACCGCTTCCCACATTCGCAGCAAATATTGTTAGACATCGTAATGTCTACGTAAAATCCAAGCTTTGACATTTCTATCTTGGCTTTTTACCTTGTAGTAGACATGGATATAATATAGGGCTTAATAATTGAGTAAACCTGTATTGTTTTTTATTAAGTTAAGTTTTTAGACTTTAGGATTTGTACCTTCGTCTTTCTTGACAGAGGTAAATGTAATAAAAAATAATAAAAGTTAAAGTATCTACAAGAAAATATATTTTGTTTTTTTAATACTATTTTTGATAATTTTTACTTATCAGGCCCACGGCCGATTTTAATGAAATTTTGTAAACAGGGGTTTTTAGAGCGCTGATCACGAATCTAAAGTCAAATTTTGTCGGAAACTTCTGGTTTTTAAGTCATAATCTACCACTCGGACCTAACCTCTCAACTGTACAATCTTTCCCAAAATTCCTCCGTCTTAAAATTGGTCATATCAAAAGTGGGAGATTTTATGTTAAAACATTTATTATTTTTTAGGATACATTTATTTTTACGTTTCTATAGTCGTTATTTTTATAATGGTGCCCATTCACGTACAGTCGGTCTGCAGTCCCGAACTGTGAGCGATCTAGCCTTTAGTTCACATTTTACCATACAAACACAGGTGGCCTGCAGGTCTGTGTCTGCAGTTCACTTAAACTGCGAAGAAACTGCGTGTGTGTAGTGAATAATCGCCAGTTCTAATCGTACGACAAAGACTTTCATTGCTTTTAACCCTACGTTAGTCGCGTCAGTTATCGTCTCACGATCAGTCGCGCGGGTGACAAGAGTCAACCATTTCAAAAAACAAAACTAATGCTAAATATTCTAGAGATATTTTTATTTATCTGCGAAGTAGGCTAACATATTATAAAAGGAACTAAATATAATTAGAATTTCTAAAGAAAAAACAGAAAAACAACACAAATGTAATAATAATAATAATAAAAGAAAGTTTAATTTACTTCATTGTAACAACTCGTGCATATTTCTTTTTGGTGAACATTACAAATCCATTTTTCACATTTCATGCACCATTTTCTGGTTGTTTTATTACGAGCTCTTCCACACTAAAAACAGCGCCCTCTAGATCCTTCCCGACGTGCTTGAGCCTCCGTATTAGTTGTAGGCTCTTCTCCCAATAGTAGTAGGGCTCTGCGACGTAGCTCTCTTGGAACTTGTAATATTTGAGCTCTTCTGTGGATTTGTGGTTTCAACATTTCCCAGGCAGCATTTTGAATAAATTGTGTGGATTTTTCTTTTCTTCCAAATTGTTGTTGAATTGATAAATGCAGATGGGTTTATTGCTGAAACATTCAACAAATTATAAAAAACCATCATAGGCCAACGCCTTGTATTTCGGGCTACATTATTTTTTGGCAAGTTGCTTAACCAAATCCACCCCAACTTAATATGGTTGTAAAATGTGATAATTTCTGGTTTTTGTTTTTCTTCTGTTTCTGGATTAAGACAACCATCGTGATGCATAGTAGAGACCGCTAGAACTACTTTGGACTTCTTTGGACAGTAAGAAACTATTGTGCACTTACTTTGGAAGCCAAACACTGATGTGGTTTTTTCTCGATTACGGTTTGGTAAAAATTCCAACGGTATTTCTCTTTTTTTTTTACTGAAAGTGCCAACGTAAGTAATTTTTTCGTTTGGTAATTCATAAACCAGTGGAATACTGGGGAAACCAGTTATCCCCCGTTATGTTTCTGTTGGTGCCTTGAACTGGTTCTACCATTCTCATAACAATGTCTTTAGCATTATTACTTTGCTGATATGGACCTACTGGTTGGAGACTAACATAGGTTTCAAGTTTAATTGTGTAGGCTGTTTTCGCATCCACTAGAGCAAAGGTTTTTATCCCATATTTGCTGGGTTTATTTTGGGATATATTGACGAAAAGAACAACGACCCCTAAAGGCAAGTAACTGCTCATCAATTGTAAGATATTCGCTGGGGAATAGTTTTTCTCGAAATTGTTAACAAATACCTCAAATATTTTT
This sequence comes from Listronotus oregonensis, assembly GCA_019359885.1. Taxonomy (NCBI): domain Eukaryota; kingdom Metazoa; phylum Arthropoda; class Insecta; order Coleoptera; family Curculionidae; genus Listronotus; species Listronotus oregonensis. Next base: position 3,193 of record JAHBCN010011195.1, on the reverse strand, counting down.
CTGATTGCGGTCATCTTGTCAATTTCTCTACGGACATTTCGATCTTGAACATTATCAAATCTTATGCATCTCAATAAAAAACGTTGTTCACTCATTGTTAAGTAGCAAGATTCAATGTCATTTCCCTTTGAGTTATCCCACAGCAGATGAGCATTTTTACGAGAGCATCTGAAAGAACCTATAAGGTATAACAAACCTATAAAGGCTCTCATTTCAATTTCATCTGTATTTCTTGCATCCCTTTCCCTTGCAAAATTTTTACGTACTTGCTCAATATAAATGTCGGTAGAAACAGTTACCATTGCTATAACAGTATTATCAAAAAAACAAATCTAAAGTCTCAATTTCTGTTTAGGTCCTGGTAAATGGGTAATAATGTTATGGGCTCGAGTTCTGACATTAGTGGGTGATTGTATTTTTAGCCACTTACTTTCTCCGTCCTGTCCAGTATAGAAATTGAAAGAACTATATTCACTTTCTGTATTCTCATTTTCTAGTTCAATATCAGAAGAAGTTTCTTCGTTTTCTGAATATTCCTGTTCGGTATCCCTTTGGTGATCACTGTCCATCACTACATCTTCCTCATTTTTGACACTTTCATCTTCAATATCTGGCAATCCGCTTTCTTCATCACTGTCCATTTCTTGATACCATTTCACACATCTGGGTTCTTACTAAATTCTAGTTTTCTTCTCTTTGGATTTGACATATTTATTTTTCAAAGTACTTTTACCTATCTAATAGTAACTATGAATGGTCTCTCAAAATAGCTTAAAGTTTTTATCAAAAACACTATAAATACAATTATTACCGTTATTAAAAACACTATAAAAACAATTATTACTTGTGAGAAAATATCCTACGTAAAAAGTCGCGGGGGTGACACCTGTCCCCCAGTAAACTTTGCGTCAAAATACGGGCCAACGAATAGTTCAAAGCACACTAAACTTTAACCTATCGATTGCCGGTTAATACTTGAGAGGTACTGAAAGGGGTGGAGCGAAACTCATTGGCTGCGTAAAGTGGCAGTGAAATAAAGTGGAGTGGGTGACAATTGTCAACCGCGCGACTAACGGAGGGTTAAAATTTTGTATAGAGTTGTGGTAAAAATGTGTGATTTGGCGTTAAATCAGCCATCATTTATTTCTGGTTTTATTGATATTTATTGACAATTACCGAGTTTATGGAATATAAAGTCAAAACATTACTTAATGAAATCCTCACTGCTCTTAACCGTTTTACAAGTTTCATATGTGATAATTTTTCTCAGTCCTGTAACCATTCTTTCACCCAAAAACGTTTGCGATTTTTTTCGCGTTCATTAGTTAATAACAAAATTGAAAAAAACAAAGCTAGTTTATTTTTTCGTAAAATATTTATGTTTATTGTTCTTTTGCGTAACAAAGTCTATTTTTCGTACTGTGAAAATTATGCGACGGACTGTGTGTGTATGGCAAATAATGAGGCGGCCTGTAGTTCTAGTACCCGGTTTATACCCGGTTTACATGCAGCTCACTTCCACGGCAGTGAGCAGGGAAGTAGGCAGGGAAGTTGGCAGCGCGAGTATGTAAACACGTCGCTCGCGCTGCCGCTGCCTATGCCTGCCACTGCCCACTGCCGCTGCCCGACGCTCCCTTCGGTGGCGGTTTTTTGGACGGAAGTCAAAGGACAGGCAGCGCGAGCGGCAACGTCGCGTCGTTTTTACATGATGCATGTGAATTACGCGAGGAACTAGGGGATTAACAGGATTTTGTCTACTCAGTTTACTCTTGTTTCTATGACTCAGTTGCACGGAAGGTAGAGTAGCAACACGTGGATTTTAATTTTTATTTCAATTTTCGTATATGTGATAAACCTATGGAGTGGAGTAACGTAACGAGTACAGTAATAAGAGTGGAGTAATAAAAAATTACTTTACAACGTTCGATTACGATGAATCGCTGTCATCCACCATCGTCTTTTTCGACGTCGACGTTTCTTTTCCATAGCATATCTTAACACATTTAAATAATTCTGAACATTTAAAACGCAAAGCGCTGTCGCCATAAAAACATCTTCATCCTCCATACTGCCGGAAAATAAGCCCACAAATAATTCGGGTAGTGGCGGGTAGATGCGAGCTGCATGTAAATGTTGTCAATTACCTATTTAATAGATGCCTTACCAAAAAAATAAAATTAAATTAAATTCAGGGAAATGCGCCCCCGCCTTACTTGTATTAATATCTGATTTGTAAATAATTATCATAATGCACCTTTTACAAAAGATTAATGGTGATTTATGTTTCAAGGTCGTGAAATGGTCTATTAAAGTACAAGTCTAGATGTTTACGGACAAGGCGACGGAGGAGCCGAGTCCGGATTTTCTAGACGAGTACTTTACTGACATTTCAAGACCGTGTATCGTACAACGTTTTATTTTATCCTGTGATCCAAGGTGGAGAAACGTTTGTGCAGGTTCTTTACTGTTAAAGACAAGCTTTAACATCTTTGGTAGCCAATAGTAGTGAATCAGAAGATATACCTGCCCCTGTAAATATTTCAAATAACTCAAACTTTAATATTACCGTTAACGTTTATAAGTAATTTTATTGTAATTTGCATGATAAAAGTTGTTTGGAATTAACCCTGCGTTAGTAAATATACCAAATTTCAGTTAGTAGTGTAGTATATATGTCGTAGCCACATTGCAAATTGGCCGTTTTAAAATGGGCCACTTTATAAAACGCGGGCCGATTTAAAATAATTGTTTGTTTAAATTGTTTTAAACATGGCTAGTGTTTTAGCATTTTATAATTGGCGATCAATGAGCCACATTCTCAAATAGATGATTATGACAAAGAAAATTTAAAATTTAAGGAGGAAACTTAACGACAACTAACCAAAACTAACCAGAACTAGGTAAGTTTGCAAGTTGTTGCTTACGGTCCCCAATAATTGCATCCTATTTGGGTTAAACCACGCAATTTACATTTATTACCACCCAAATAGGGATGCATTGGGGACAGTAAACAACAACTTCCAAACTATTACCTAGTCCTGGTTAGTTTTTGATTAGTAGTCGTTAGGTTTTCCTCCTTAAATTGTAAATTTTCTTTATCATAATAATTTATTTGAGAATGTGCTCGTATTTGATCGACCAATTTATAAATGGCTAAAAACACCAGTCTTATTATAAAATAATTCAAACTAAA
>JAHBCN010011194.1:0-29767 GCA_019359885.1 Listronotus oregonensis | reverse complement strand
CATATAAAGTTTTATTCTTAAAATGGACCCAAAAATTGCTTCCCTAAATATTGACGTACAATTAAAAAAACACCCCTTATAAGGGAAAAAAATTCCCAAAACCATGATATTTTATTTCTCAAAAACAGTTGATTTTATCGATGTAAAACCAGGTCCCCTTTTTTTATTTTAAAAGGTTTAAAAGGGGCTATCCAAGAAAAATTTGTTGAGCCTATACCCTTACAGGGTTTTAAAAAAAAATTGCTTTTTTGTGCCCCAGTCTAGTCCTACCAAGCAAACTAAATAGGCCATATATGATTTAATGGGTTCTTTTTAAAAAGACTTATCTAGTAACCATCATATTAAAAAAATATTAAATTACGCCAAAATATTTTAAAAGTTATTTAAACAAAATCGATTTTCAGGGGCGTCCGTTATGTACGGGGATTTCCCGTAAATTGCGCCCCCCTTTTAAAAATTTTTTAAAATTTTTATAGATAAAAAAAAAATTGTTTATATGAAAGTTGCAGGTTTTTTCATTGAAGTTTTTTCATGGTGTAAGATAGAAAAACAAATGTTTCGGAAAGTTAACAAATCACCCTTCGTTATTTTAAATGGAACACCCTGTATATGATTGAAAATTTAAATTCTGCTAATTTTCCTCTTTTCAAATAAAACTTATCTATGTTCGGATAAACGGTTCAAAGTTATTTGAATTTAAAATCTTTTTTAATAAGCCAAAAGTTAGCCATGGATACAACCCAAAATATAAAAGTATTTTGACAGAAGTAAATTTTTTGTTTGGTTTTCAAAAACGAAAATGGCTAACGCGATTTCTTTGAAACTTACCCCATGGTTCGTTTTGGAAAACCAAAAAAAAATTATTCTGTCAAATACTTTTATATTTTTAGGTTGTATCCATGGCTAACTATGGCTTATAAGAACAGATTTTAAATTCAAATAACTTTAACTAAAATGGGTTATAAGAAAAAAATTTTTTGAAGAGGAAATTTTCAATCCCCTGGGGGAATTTCCCAAATTTAAAAAATAACAAAGTTGATGGTTTTAAACGTCATCATTTTTTCTATCTTACCCATGTTTTCATGAAAAATCCTCCCTTTCAAAAAAATTTTTTTTTATCTAAAAAAATAAGAAAGGAGGTGCCCAGGCCCCTTAGGGGAAAAACCCGTTTTTTGTTTAATAACAAACTGGGCAATTTTTTTAAATTGAGGGTTTAAAAAAATAATTTTTTTTAAAATGCCCCCCAAAACCCATTTTTTAATTTATTTATTTTATATATATATATATATATATATATTTTATATATATATATATATATATATATATATATATATATATATATATATATATATATATATATATATATATATATATATATATATATATATATATATTATTTTCGGTTTACAATCCGTTTGTCAGTAGATAGATTTTCAAGTGATGCTTCCTGGGTGGCTGCTCGACTTGGAATTCCAGGGGGTTCTCGAGGTCGCTGAACGCGAATATAAGCCTACGGAGTACCTGGTGCCCGCTAAGGATGGGGTAGAAGTCGTCTTCTGGAGTTTACGACAATTTCTCCTAATATCAGCCTAATTTTGTTACTCGGAGGTTTTTGAGGTCGCTGAACACGAATATAACATTGACAAGGACCTGCGAAATATCTGGTGCTCGCTAAGAGTGGTGTAAACGTCGTCTTCTAAAGTTTTACGAAAAACCCTTCTAATATCAGCTCAATTTCTTTACTCAAGAGGTTTTTGTTGTTGCTAAACACAAATATGACATTAACAAGGGCCTGTGGAGACCTGGTGCGCGCTAAGAATGATGTAAACGTCGTCTTCTGGAGTTTTACGACAAATCCTACTTCTTTACTCGGGGTTTTTTGTGGTCGCTGAAAACGAATATGATATTGGCAAGGGCCTCAAAAACCCCCCAAGAAACAAAATTGGGCTGATATTAGGAGGAACTGTGATAAAACTCCAAAAGACGAAGTTTACACCATTCTTAGCGCGCAGCAGGTAGTCCGTAGGCCCTGCCAATGTCATGTTCGTGTACAGCGACTTTGAAAACCCCTAAGTAAGAAATGTAGGCAGTTACTCCGTAGGCTCTTGTTAATGTCAGATTTGTGTTCAGCGACCACAAAAACCCCCCAAGAAACAAAATTGGACTGATATTAGGAGGAACTGTCATAAAACTTCAGAAGACGACGTTTATACCATTCTTAGCGGGCACCAGGTACTCCGTAAGCCCTTGCCAATGTCAGATTCATGTTCAGCGACCACAAAGACCCCCAAGAAACGAAATTGGACTGATACTGAGGAACTGTCATAAAACTTCAGAAGACGACGTTTATACCATTCTTAGCGGGCACCAGGTACTTCGTAAGCCCTTGCCAATGTCAGATTCGTGTTTAGCGATCACAAAGACCCCTCAAAAAACAAAATTGGACTGATATTGAGGAACTGTCATAAAACTTCAGAAGACGACGTTTATACCATTATTAGCGGGCACCAGGTACTCCGTAAGCCCTTGCCAATGTCAGATTTGTGTTCAGCGACCACAAAGACCCCTCAAGAAATAAAATTGGATTGATATTGAGGAACTGTCATAAAACTTCAGAAGACGACGTTTATACCATTCTTAACGGGCACCAGGTACTCCGTAAGCCCTTGCCAATGTCAGATTTGTGTTCAGCGACCACAAAGACCCTCAAGAAACAAAATTGGACTGATATTGAGGAACTGTCATAAAATTTCAGAAGACGACGTTTATACCATTCTTATTGCGCACCAGGTACTCCGTAAGCTCTTGCCAATGTCAGATTTGTGTTTAGCGACCACAAAGACCCCTCAAGAAACAAAATTGGACTGATATTGAGGAACTGTCATAAAACTTCAGAAGACGACGTTTATACCATTATTAGCGGGCACCAGGTACTTTGTAGGCCCTTGTCAATGTCAGATTTGTGTTCAGCGACCACAAAGACCCCTCAAGAAACAAAATTGGACTGATATTGAGGAACTGTCATAAAACTTCAGAAGACGACGTTTATACCATTATTAGCGGGCACCAGGTACTCCGTAAGCCCTTGCCAATATCAGATTTGTGTTCAGCGACCACAAAGACCTCTCAAGAAACAAAATTGGACTGATATTAAGGAACTGTCATAAAACTTCAGAAGACGACGTTTATACCATTCTTAGCGGGCACCAGGTACTCCGTAAGCCCTTGCCAATATCAGATTTGTGTTCAGCGACCACAAAGACCCCTCAAGAAACAAAATTGGACTGATATTGAGGAACTGTCATAAAACTTCAGAAGACGACGTTTATACCATTCTTATCGCGCACCAGGTACTCCGTGAGCCCTTGCCAATGTCAGATTTGTGTTCAGCGACCACAAAGACCCCTCAAGAAAAAAATTGGACTGATATTGAGGAACTGTCATAAAACTTCAGAAGACGACGTTTATACCATTCTTAGCGGGGGTACTTACGTAAGAACCAAACTTGCCATTTATGTCAGATTCGTTTTTAGGACCACAAAACCCTCAAAAAACAAAATTGGACTGATATTGAGGAACTGTCATAAAACTTCAGAAGACGACGTTTATACCATTATTAGCGGGCACCAGGTACTTACAAAAATACTATATGTAACTTTATTATGACATAAGTGGTAACTATAGGAAAAACAATACATGTTTCTTTATAAAGTAGGTAAATCTCGCGCTAAGCTTTTATATCATATAAATTGTATACTGTAATAAACTGCTGGATTTGATTTAATTTAAAATTTTTTTTAGAGCATGCATGTAAATAAAAGCTTGTTATTATTATTTTTTTTTTACTATTAATTCATTTCAGTTCATTTTCTTCATTTGTAAATTTTTTGCTTTATTTTTATTATTTACCTACTATTTTAAGGGTGTTTTTACTTTTTAGCTGTTTTTATTACATTGTATTCAATAAAATGTCTTGTTTTTTATTTGTCTTTTTATTTAGATGTACATTTTGCTATCTCTTTTTACTTTTTAAGAACGTTTATTATATATATTATTTATAATTGGGGGGTGCAAGACTTTTGAAATAATAAACAAATCCAATAATCGTTCTAATAAGCTTTCATCACCTTTTTTTTATTTATAAAAAAATACAAAAGAAAAATTGCGATTAATTTAATTATGAAAGGGTATGCTGGTTACATCAACGTGCACGTATAAATCCAGTAAATAATAAATAAAATTACTCTTAAAAATTATAAACACGAACAATTTTTTTGTTGTAGGTAATGTCAGTTTAGCCTAACAATATAGCTCTAACTAAACCACATAAGTATCATTTTATTACATTTCTTCTAAAATTTTGATTTGCTTTCGGAATTTTATATTCTAAATACTGTACCCATTGTAAACATGAAGCTATTAGAAAAATAATAATAACATTTACAATTTTCATCGCAATGCCTAAATATCTTTTAAACCACCAAAGCTTTGGTAATATATGATAAGATTTTTTAATTCTCCGCTACACTGTTATCTTAAATGAAATGTGCTTGCTTCTTTATTTTTATTGCAATGGGCGTGCTAAATTTAGAAAGATTCCAAATTTTTAAAATTCTATTCCCACACCGCATTTTCACTAAAATCTGGCAACATTGCCAATATATCACTGCTTAATTCTGCATGCTCAAAAACCCCTAGATACCAGATTTGTTAACGCGGCTGTATATAGTCATAATAATGTTCCTCCTATTTATATTATTTTAAAAAATGAGAAATAAAATAAATCATATATTACCAAAAACTCATATTAATATTTTACAGCATAAAAGATGATAAATATAAAGAGACCAAAACTAACGAGAAGATTCTTTGCTTTGGATATATTTTTGGGAAAATTTTAGTTAGATATAATACACGTGTAAAACACAAAATAGTAATTGTTTAAAATTTTGGCAAATTGTTGCAATCATTTTTAAAATAATATAGGGTAACGGCTTTTAGATGATAATATTAGGTTGTGTCCCAGAATACCATGCCCATACAGAAGCGACACGAAGCGTCGGCACCTTTGATCTCCGCGGGTGATTTCGAAACCTTGAAACATCAGTTACACTGAAAGAAAATTACACAAATAGCATATTGAAATAAATATTTTGATGGAAACAAAGAAAAATCATTTTAAGAATTTTAAGTAGGGCTTTTAGTAAATATTGCTTGTTCGGAGACTGGCTTACTTTCACGATCATGTGTGTCTCTATATTGTTTCTATGAAATTTTGTGTTTGCTAAAATGATTGAAGTTATCAATTTAACTTCTAAACCCGTTGAAACAATGTTTTTAAATATAGAATACCAATTAAACTCAATGGTTCGGATTTGTTTTGACTAAAGGCAGGGTTTTCGGGGTTGGGGAACACGTTTTTCATTAGTTTATTTATTTCGTCATATGCAATATGAACAACGACTTAAGTATCTTATTTGCATGTCATCATTTTATATTCATATATTTATTCTTTCAATATATATAATATATTGTTGAAGTTACGATTGCGTTGACCAGAAATACTTTTCCTATTAAATTTTGCTGGTCAAGTAAATAGTCTAAAAATACTGCATTAATTGTTTAGTTATTGTAATATTTTTATGTATTACTCTAAGTATTTAAAGAAAATAAAATTATGATTAAAAATTAAACTAGTAAATTTAGAGATATATTATATATTTGTAGGAGTTCTTTAAGTAACAATTATTATACACAACAATTATTAATAAAGAATATTCTTGATAATTTGATAAAATTTAATGGATTACATTGTTGCAATTTACTGAAAACTTTTCTTAAAAAATGCGACTTGAGTCAGGAATTAAAATTTTTGTCCTAAAATAATTTTAAATTTTCAGAAGAAAACAGTCTTATAAGATGGAACCAAATTTCCATATTAAAAATCATACTTGGTTGCAGCTTATAATATACTTTTTATGATAAAGTGCCAACCAGACACATTTCTTGATAATTTAAGAAGTTTTATTTTTTGTTTTATCAAAATTTTTGTAGCTCTTTAAAATATTATTAATTTTCGTTTAAAATTTGGTTATTTAAATCCTAAAAACTATCTAAGTTGGAAAATTTCCCTTTTTTAAGGGGTCAATGCTTGGGGAAATATTACAATTTTAAACATATTTTTTAGTAAACATCAATTATCAATTTTTTTTTAGCTTCCTATAAGCACCATAAAAAAGGTAGTTTAAAATATAAACCCAAAAATGTACATACATATCTATATATTAATACATAATATTATAAATTCAAAATAAAATACATTTTAAAAAATTAGTCGAGCTTCGTCCCCTGTCCTTAATTCTCCTGATAAAAACTGCTTCTTGCTTTACTTGGGACATCCATGGTATGTTAGTGCTAAAAAAAACTAGTTACTCACATGGAAAAGAATTTAAATAAAACAAATTATAATAAATGTGTTATTAAAAACAATATTTAGCATATTTTTTACATTTTTACGATACATCTCATACATTTTTAGAGATATTTCCTTAATATATCTTATATAGGTATTTTATTTGAAATTCGTGCATAGTATTTTATAACTGATATCTATAAAATAATTACAATCAATCTATAGGGTTTCATTATTTTATGAGTTGTAAATACTAAGATACTGTCAATCTTTCTGGAGCTTCAGATGGTTTTTTCAAAAGTACTGCAGTCTTTTTATGCACATTTTATTTACTTTTGGAGACAAAAAACCCTATTCTTTAAACTAAGAAATTCTTAATAAACTTTTTAACAGCATTTTTTTGCAAAACTCCTTAAAACAATTCTGACAAATACCAGAATACTCTTTACATTTTTTATTTTAAGCAAAAATTTTAATACAGTATTTGTCACATACCAAAATTAATTTTATTTAGGGTACCACTTACATGCATCCTTTTACAGTGCAACTAAAGAAATGATTAAAAATAGGCCCAAAGCAATAATATCAAGCCGTACCTAGAGCAATTCGAATGGTTTCTTGTAATAAGCTAGACTTTTTATTTAATCGGCACTTTTTATATCAGTTATATTTATTACAATGGTTTAAGAGGATACTTATTACAAATATGACCATTTAACAATGCCCTTAGTTAAATTAATTGAGGGGATTAAACCCATATTATTATTTTTCTCACATACTATGACTCGTACTACATATTCCGATACATACTGAAAGAAAGTTGTTTTACCTCTGGAACCAAATTCGGCTAGATGACAATGTCAATTTTACGGTCTTATTTTTCCATTCTATCTATAGAATAGTTGAAAACTACTAAAAAGTTTTAGCAGCTTTAAATTGTTTACAAGATAAAATTAAACTTTTTCGTCTTAGTTTTTTTTCAAGCAATGTATCAAGTATGTTTTAGACAAGATAAACAATTTAAAATTAAGGTCATTCATACCTTTCGATTGGATTGAAGTTGTCTTAGCAAGTGGCATCAGATTTGTATGTTTCATCAGCAGATCTTTTCGGCAAATGGCTAAACAAAGTTGTGACAGCTTGGGAAATAAATTTTACTACCTTGAGCACCTTTATTTATGTACTTATCTTCAAAGTGTTTTTCACATATTTTATGGTATTTATGTAAAATGACAGGCCCCTTGTCAAACAAGTCTTCTTTATTGCAAACCTTTGCCCAAATTACACATCTAAAACAAAATCGTTGGTCCCTTAAAGTTGAACTTAATTACTAATCTTACTAATCAAACTTGTAGTTTTTAAATTTAGGAGTATTTAATAAATTTTATTAAATAATTTTTACATTGAAAAATTCTATCTATAGTTAAAAAAGTAGTTCAAAAGACGTAAAAGTTAATAATTTATATTGCTATTTGAATTTAGTATTGGTACCTACATACCTAGATTCATGTTTTGGAAAAGCAAAGTGTGATATTTCTTGATCCGCACGAGAATTACACAAAATATATGTACAATAATATCCACTGCTTTTGTTAGTCATTATTTATGTGGGTAATAGTTTTTATTTATCAAAAACTTAAAACACAATAAAATTAACGTCGTCGTCGAACGTAAAAAATTATTTTGCTTTGTCAGTGAGAACTGTCAATTGGACTTTAAACATATTCGGTAATGGACGACGTAGTATATGCAACCATAATTACTAGACCATCAAAATTCGTCCGTGTCGCTTCTGTATGGATCAGTATTCTGGGGTTGTGGCTTATGGCTATTCCTAAAACTACACTAAAAAACGACTTAATATATGCTGTATAAACAAATACACATTTATACATTTAGAACTTACCTATTTTAAACAACTTTTTCCATTGAGTGTGCAACAAACAAAAAACATTGTTGTTTGTAATTTATCAGAAAATTGTATTTTCATAAAAGTTGATGCATGGCTCTAAATTATAATCGCTGCATTTCGTTTTATTAAAAGTCTAAGGATATACAGGTGTCACAGAATATGCGGGCAATCTCTCGGAATCTAATAGAAAACCCAAAAATATTATGACAAGTTCCCATAAACTTTTTTCCTACGAGCCTTCCCTACGGAGATACAGGTACATAACGGATGACCCTGGAAATCGTTTTTTTAAGAACTTTTAAAATACTAGGTGTGATTTAATATTTTTTTAATATGATGGTAACTAGATAAATCTTCTTAAAATAAACCCATTAAATCATATTTGGCTTATTTAGTTTGCCAGGGACGGACTAGCTCTGACAGACACAATAATAGCAATTTTTTTAACACCCTGTATGATAAAGGCTCAACAATATTATTTTTGGATGGCTTTAACCTTAACCAAAAAAAAAGGTTTTCTCGATCGATCATATTTTTTTTAAAAATATAACAAAATGTATCAATAAAATCAACTGTTTACGAGAAATAAAATATCACGTTTGATAATTATTTTTTACATTATAAAGGGTGTTTTCTAATTGTACGTCAATATTTAAGAAAGTAATTTTTGGGTTTATTTTAAGAAGAAAACTTCATATAAACGTATGTTCTAAACGTCTTAACTTTTGAGATACAGGGTGGTCAAGTTTTTAGAAATAAATCATTTATTATTAATATCTGTAATACCACTTTAAATATTTTAATAAAATTAGGAAAACAATTTATGGGAACTTGTCATAATATTTTTAGGTTTTCTATTAGCTTCGGAGAGATTGCCCACATCTTCTGGAACACCCTGTATTTCAAAGAATATAAGTAAAAAAATTCAAAACTATTTTAAAGTACAAAATCCTCTTTTCAAAAAAATATAACTAAATGTTAAGGAGAAACGTTATTTAGAATTAAAAATTATGCTTACATACTAAGTCATGGCCTCTGATGCCATTTTTTATTTTGTTTTAAAAATCTAAAGAGATACATACTTTTATTGTTCTGATTTATTATCTTTTTAAAGAAGCTTCAACCAAGTCAATTTTAAATAATTTTTATCTAATTAAAGAGTATTTGAAAAAAGTTAACTAGATTTATAATTTTTTTAGATAACAACTAACCTAATAAGATCCACCGAGGGGTCAAGAAACAGGGTTCCTTCAAAATTTTTTGTTGTTAGCTATTTTAATCTGTTTTATATTTGTTCAGTTAGCTAATACATTTTTCTTAATTGATTTTTTCCTCTTCCGTCCGCTAAAAGTTTAGTGGGTATGTTTTGTTAATATCTGTTCTACACTTTTTAAACAAACATTTTATACGTTAAATAAGAATTTTTCATATGCACAATATTCTTAACAAAATATTTACCCTATTATAATAAGAATATTGGTATCTGTTAGAAGTAGAATATCCCGGTATTTTAACATGTCCCTGTTGTTTAGTGTTTTCATGAATTTATTTTCGGGGCTAGTGTTGGGGGTTGAGTCTGTTCTTGGACTTCCATCGCCAAGTCTTGCGTAGGATTTAGGCAATTGTTCCGTCATTGGCATTTATGGGGTTGTTTGTCTTGTTCTCGGGTTTGTAAGCTTCAACTAGTGGTATTGATGGGGGTTGGTTTTGATAATCTCCAAAGGCAGAGTTAAGTGGTGTAGTGGTGCCTTGTATTTGCACATTAGTAGTTTGTATGTCAGTTTCTAATAGTTTCTTGGGGGCTGATTGGGGTTTGGTGCCCTTTTGAAACTCCAGGGGTGTCATCGGAGGTGAGTTAGGATCTACAAAACCTTTTACAATTAGTTCATGCTGTATTTCAAGATGTTGCAATATCTTGTCTTTACTATTGTGCCGATGTTTATAATGCACTACGAAGTTGTGACAGAGAGGGCATTTTCCCTCTCTCTCTTTTTACATTTTGCCATGTAATAGCCCTTAGTTTTTACAGTGGCCCTTTTATTCTTGCTGTCGGATTTACTGTCAAGGAATCTATTGGTGCCTATGCTACTCGTTGTTGAGGCTGAGCTATTTTTTTTCTTTCTCTCCGGGACGTTGAGAGAGAGATTGTGTTTTGTAGGGGTGGGGGTGGGGGTGCTTCCAACATCTTTTGACATTTAAGTTGTTAGGATTATTTATTTTTTCTTGTGAATTTTCGTCTGGAAAATCGGAATTTACAAAAAAAAGTAATAGTAACTGATTTTTCCAAAAAGTAATAGGAACTAATTTGCCGTGCTGAGGAATTTCAAGCACGCCAGGAATGTAAAAAAAAACTCGTGTAGGCTGCGATAAAAAACGTGGGTATTTTTTGCAGACATCCACTCGCTATCACAGCACAAACACGACTCAGCTGGTCACCCTATCTATAAGAACACCTTGTAACTTCCTGTATTAAACTTTCTTTTTTATAAATAATTGCAAAATAATAAGACCTAACCAGGTTATCACCCTGTAAAGGTAAAAACAACAGCAAAATTACATAATTAAGCCCTTTATGATGCTCGCAAAGTTCGAATGGCGCCCAACAGCAGGGCTTGTAAATAAAGCACATAATTTTTAATTTATACTAATATGTACGGCCATCTATTGCCGGTGAATCGAACCTAAACTTTACGGTATTGGGTTTGTACAGACTGCCACACTGTACAAGTGTCGCCATCTAAACTTTAATATGTAAACTTTTTTTCCTGTGCAATTGGTACATATGTTATTAATAAATAAATAACTTTTTGAATTTGACGTAAAATTTTACTTAAAAGGTTAATAAACATTTAAAAATGTAAAAAATCTGAAAAATATTATCAAAAAAGGTCCAGGTCTAGCTATATTGATCGGGCTGACACAGAGTTCCCGCTCCCAGGCGCGATCCCACTACTGCACGACGCGGAGACTTTTGGCTGCTGGGTTTCCCCCCTGGCCCGGTTCGCCTCTCCTTAGCCAACCTGGCCACCTCGGGTTCCCCCAAGGTGCCCATATTGACGCCATGCTTAGTGTGGACACCCGGTCGACGCGAGACGCCCTGCATCAGGACTCCCAACCTCAAACCATCCGCTGAACCCGACCTCCAAGTAGCTGGATTACAGGAGACGCCACGCTCCCAGTCACAAAATTTTGTCTAATCGGGAAAGAGTTTTTTCTTGTCTAAAATTAATACTTAAATTATTAACTTTTTTTTAATACGATGCGATGCAAAAAGAGGCAACACGTTTTTATTTGTAAAAAGCCTTTTACTCCTTTAAAAACTAATTTTGATGCAGCAAAAAGGTTTTAACCTAAAATCAAAATTGATTTTTTATGCCGAATAAACTTGTTATCAAATTTACGTCGCCAAAATATATAGGTTACATTAAAATTGCATTGTTTACTGGTTTTTACGAATAATGGTGATAAATTAACCATATACAGGGTGTTTCCTAAGTATTCTAAAATACCTAAGGATGTGATTCTTTAAGTGTTTTTATTAAAAAAAATACATCAACAGTCTACATTAACATATATCGAAAAATATCTTCTTTTCAGAATACAGGGTGTTTTATTAATCGGTTTCTTGTGAGTATATTGGTAATTGTACGATCCAATGGATGGGAAAAAAAGTTGCTATTTTTTTAAGTCTACCAAATTCAGAACTACCTATATACCGGCCATGCGTTAAGAAGGTCGTCCGCCACTCTTCTGGTAGACGGTGGTGGCGATATCACAACTTTAAAAAGACATGGTGGGTGGAAATCCACCTCAGTAGCAGAGGGCTATAAATTTTTAAAACAGTTAACGTAAATGCGAGTAGGTACGTCATCGCCTGTGAATATGCATAGAAATGCAAATAACGAAAACATTAATTTAGAAATTAATACCACTCCAACTTTAAATTTCACAAATTGTTCCAATATCACCATAAATATTTTTAAATAAAACGTTAGTAATTAATAATTTTGTGTAATTTACCATACTCTGTTCTAATAAATAAGTTTGTTTGGCGGGTAAATAAAAAATCACCAATAAAGAAAATTTTAAAAATATTCATATCTTAGTATCTCTATCACGAGGTTGGTAATTAAGGTAAAATTGTAAAACAAATTAAAAAGTACTTGGGCAGGTAGATTTCTTTCTTTCTCTCATGTACTTTTAATAGGAATTTCCGAAAAATTTAATTAAAATGCAGCTATGATAAATCATTGAAAAGGTAATTTAAACAGCTATGTGACTCACTGTATAAAAGATAAGTTGTGGAAAAGGTATAGTATTCTACTCGCAAACTTCATCATCGTGATAGTAATAGCTATAATTACACGCTCATTGAATAATATACTATTAAAAATAATAATAACTACACCTAGTAAAAACTGATAATAAGTGAAGTTGGTTAAAAAATATTTTCTGACCTGTCACTACTTTATTTAACATTTTTTCAATTTTTAAATAAAACAGCCTGCATGTTTTTACTACCCTTCTTCTACTTTATCACAAAAATACAACCATATATTTTTGTAATAAAGTTTAAAAAAATTAAGAATGTAAAAATATACAGGGTGTTTTATTTGAAAATTTAAATAGTGTTAAATAAAGTGGTGTGTCAAAAAATGTTTTTTAACCGACTTAAAAAAAGTTATTATGTAATGTGTGTAATATTATTGGAATTGGTAATATGTTTTATAGCTTTATGCAGATTTATGTTTTATTAATTTCTTGTTGGGTTACTCAAGTGGACAGTTTCAAAAAAATCGGACCACTTCGGTGTTGGTCCCGGGATATAGCGAACTGAGTGTGCTCAGTTCTATTGACCTCTATGAACTGGCAGATCGCCTGAAACAGAAAAAAACCCTTAACTGATTTAAGTTTATCCGAAATTACTTCAGCATCAAGCATAGGTAACCATATTAACCGTATTATTTAAATTAACAGATATTGATAATACAAATTTATCTTTATTTAATCATACTATCATACAAATGCATTTTTTTTATATTACGTTTTTTAAAACAAGTTTTTATTGCTAAAATACTAAAAGCATTCCAGTTTATTATGTAGTTGATATGAAATACGTGTTGACCAGGCACGTGCTGGGTTGATTTTAGGGCCCGGGAAAGTATTCGTCACTTGCAGGTCTCATTAGGCATCGCCGAACAATATTGCCTACTAGATATTAAATACGCACATGTCAACATTACACAACAAAATTTAATAGTATATTATTCAATGAGCATGTAATCTCTGATGAATTACGTCACTCGCCTTCGGCTTGTGACGCAAACTTCATCATTGTGAGTAATAGCTATTACATGCGAGTAGAATAATATACTTTTTTTACGACTTATCTTTTATACAGTGAGTTACATCGCTGTTTAAATTACCTTTTCAATGATTTATCATAGCTGCATTTTAATTAATTTTTTCGGAACTTCCTATTAAAAGTACATGAGAGAAAGGGAGAAATCTACCTGCCCAAGTACTTTTTAATTTGTTTTACAATTTTACCTTAATTACCAACCTCGTGATAGAGATACTAAGATATGAATATTTTTAAAATTTTCTTCATCGGTAATTTTTTATTCACCCGCCAAACTTTGCATAATAAAATTCTGTTTTTTTCGAACTTATTTATTAGAACACAGTATGGTAAATTACACAAAATTATTAATTACTAACGTTTTTTTTTTGAAAATATTTATGGTGATATTGGAACAATTTGTAAAATTTAAAGTTGGAGTGGTATTAATGTCTAAATTAACGTTTTCGTTATTTGTCTTTTTAGGCATATTCACAGTCGATGGCGTACTCGCATTTACAATAACTGTTTTAAAAATTTTATTTGCAGTGTCTATTTTATTTCGTAGCAATTGGTCTATGTAGCCCTCTGCTACTGAGGTGGATTTCCACCCACCATGTCTTTTTAAAGCTGTGATATCGCCACCACCGTCGACCAGAAGAGTGGCGGACGACATTGTTAACGTATGGCCGGTATATAGTTCTGGAATTGGTAGATTAAAAAAAATAGCAACTCTTTTTCCCATCGTTCCAAATTTGTTAATTCCAATAGATTGGATCGTACATTTACCTTGTTTATAATTTAGAAAAAATGAAGTTGGACAGAAAAGATTTTTTTGGTCGATTATTAATATATTTTTTGCATACCTCGTGGTATTCATCAATGACAGTAAATTTTCTGGATATTTTAGTTTTTATGTTTGGTATGTTTACTAAAAACGCTGATCCTAGATCCTTTATGTCGGTGATGTTCATTTGACGCGCAACTCAGTACTGCGGCAAGCGCCGGCAATTCCCATAATTAATGCAACCTTAAATTTCAGAAAAAAGAACATAAATAAAAGAAGGGTAGATGCGTTGTATTTTTAAATTGTTACCTTAGTTACGAGATGATCTTTATCTGGTGCCTCATCGATGAATTTATGGATTTCCTCAGGGGTATGTGTTTGCTTTTTTTGCATGGTATCCCTCCGACTTTCTTTTCAAAAAAGCCCTAAGTTTTGAATACTTTTCTATTTGAACATCATGTTTTAATCCTAGGGTGCTTTTCAACATAGAATAGTGTGTCCATAAGGAAAAAGATTTATGATTATGGGAAAGTTCTTCAAAATAAACCAAGACGATGTTTTCGGAAAATGAATTGGCGGTTTGGTTTTTTTTTCTACTCCATAAACAAATTATAAACGGCTTCGCATTTGCTTCTTGATTTTTCTGGTAATAAATTGTAGCACGCCGTGTTTGCTGCTTCTGTAATTTCGGGTGGAGTGCCAGTTTCCATTTCATCGTCAATGATTTTAGCCATTATTCTTACAAGAAATTTCCTAGGTATTTATATAACGAACGAAAACTTTTAATATATTCTATAAATCAAAATATGGCGTCAGTTGGGAATAACATTGGTTGTCATAGTACCGTGAAAACAGATGTCAACCACCCAGCAATTTTTCTGTCAGGCAAAGCACACTATTATTTTTATACACTATCTTAAGGTCACAGGATTGTGAAAGATGAACTATTTTTTTCTTCAGATAAATAAAATTTGTTAATAATTCTTATTTTTTTTGATATTGACAATTATTAAAGGTCGACTTTTTGAAACTTAGAGATATTAGACAGTGCTTATTGACTCTTAAAGACGTGTATACGTGCGTTTGATGCTATTATGTAGAGGTCATCGAACCCGTGAGTAATAACCCGTAAGTAATGGATCATTACTCGCTGGTAGGTAATAAGTGTTATTATCTATTCAAAATAAATTAATAATAAGCATATTATTTAACAGTCGTAAAAAAACAAATATAAAACATAAAATAAAAAAAAAAACAAATAGATTATCACGCGTGGGTGTTGTCAGGTCAGGTGCCGTACAGTTAAACAGTAATAGGGCTGATTATTACTTCTAATATTTTTTGTATTTAGCCGTGTCGTAGGCCGTAAGGCTTAGAAGGGCCCTTCGAAGCAACCTTAAAAGGGCCCACCGGGAAACTCCCGGTATCCCGGTGGTCCAACACGCGGCTGGTGTTGTTAGATTTTTGATTTGTAAAATTCTGTGTTTTGAATATATGTCTTATGGTTACTTATGCGTTTGTCTAATTGTCCGAAAGTTTCACCTTTATAATATATTAGAGTTGCAAAAAATGTATTGAGAAGTTTTTCCGGCTGGACTGGTTTCAATGTAGTGTCAGTCAACTTCCAACCCCAGTCTTTTGGGTCTACTTGATAACCAAGCCACACGCGAACTTGATAATATACACGAAATATATGTTGATGTTAATTCCACTCATTTTTTATTATGAATTTTTTTAACAAAACATGCGTATCAAAGCTTATTCAAACAGGAAGTTTTTTTAGAAGCTCCGTACATAAAAAGAAGAAAGCGAATTCCTTTAGTCATAAGTTCTTGCGGAGTTGAGTTACTCCTTTTAAAAGCTTCAGCACATTGATTTGCACACAAATTTCACATTTTACGTTGCTTCGAACATTACCACCAATGTTTAGCTCTATGCGAATTTTTGTAGCGTCACTACTATTTTTAGGTCTAATTTGACCGGACTACAAGTCCATTGGTTTACACCACACCCACCGCTCCTTATCGTTTACCCTCCGTAAATTACACTATAATAGTGTAACTGTCATACAATTTAAAATGCAGGTAGCATTTTATTTACTAAACAAAAATCGAATTTAGGCCTTCAACCAATTATGACCACAGGAAATCGATATTACCACCGCATTTAGGTGGGTATGGTTGACTTTGGTAACGACGTTTTATTTCTATAATGTATATCAAAGTTATCACCAAGCCCTGTCATTTGAAACCAAATATTACCGCGGTTCATAATTTGGATGAAAGAAAATTGCTACACCGAATATTTCAGGTATGAAAACATAGGTAAATCGAAGAAATTTAAAGGGACTGCAAAACGAGTCATGACGTCACATCGCATATAAACACAGATTGTTTACGTATCAATTTTCTCTGTTTCCAGTTGTGCTGCGGTAAATCTCGACATAACTAGTATTTTACTTTGCGTGGCAAAGTGGTTTTCATTCATTATGGCTAACCAAAGATTTGTCAAGGCTTCCACAAACAGTTTAGTCTTTGTGCATATGTTTATAGTGATGGATTACATTAAAAATGACGAAGCATTGTTAGTATAAATAAAATAGAACATATTTTTACAATACCTGAGGTATAAAACAAAATAAGAAAAAATATATTCATGTAGGTATTTATGTATTTATTATTTAACCCTGTTTCTAACTAAAATAAAGTGGTTTCAAACAGAAAAATTTACTTTTGATTTGGATACATTTGCTGTAACCATCGTTTATTACGCTTATAACCCAAGGCACATACAATTTTTATCTACAACCATGCATTCGGAAGCCTTCAAAAAAAGATATAGAATATACCAAATAAAAATGCAATAAATAACTCAACTTCCTAGGTATTTATGGTTTTTATTTTGGTATTTTTATTGGTGTGATTTCTTGTAGGGAAAAATACAAAAGCCGTGGCAATAGTAAAAAATTTAGAGGAGTTTTTGCAACAACAAAAGAATTAAACTATGATATTTTATAATGCTTTTATATAAATTATATGAAATAAATTAAAATTAAAATAGACTTTTTGTCATATAAATGTTTCAAATATTTGATTGCACCTCTATTAGGGTCTTTCATAAATTTAAACCCCACAAACATAGTTTTGTTGGTGGAAATGCAACTCTCAAGTGCAGTACGAAAACTCTCCGAGCCTATTTGTTGTGAACTCGTAAAAACCAGTTCCGTTACATATGGTAAATCGAGGGTAAATCATATTATATTCGTGCCAAAATAATTTGTTATATTTAAACAGTGTAAGTCGCTTACAGGCAAATAAATAATGAGCGCAAATATAGTTGGGTGGCTCCTTCCATTTCTACATTTTGTATTTGAAAGTGAAAGAGAGTTTTTACCTCTCTAGTCAAACTGTCAAAAAGGTGCATAAAAGTTGCACCAAGTGTTGCCCGTTGGGAGCTACCAGAGGAGGTATTATACTGGAACTCCTCTGATCAGAAGCCGTGAAAATACCTTCAAAGTAGAGCTGACACATTCCCTACAGCTCGTCGGTGGGCAAGAGGACAGTTTTTCTGGACCCTTGGGATTATTTACTAAGACGAACAGCTCTTCTGCTGAATGAGTTGTAGGAGACGTCATTCCATAGACATAAGAACAATATTCTAAGAAGGTCTAATTTGAAATACAAAAAGGGTATACAGATTGAAAAACTTTTGGCTCGAAAGAGGAATCCAAGCTTTTTAAAGCTGCTAAGGCTATGGATGTAATGTGTTTGTGCCAGTTAAGGTTATTCTTAAAATAACACCGACAAGAATAAATGACTTTGTTCTGCAAAACTTTGTCGCTCATATGTGTAACGGATGAGCATTGATAGACTTTTTCGCGACAACAACTGCCTGTGTTTTGGTAGCTTTTAAACGAACAAAATTTTTGGCGCCCGACATCCGCATTGACCAACGCTTGGTCTTCAAATCAGGCTTATTGACTGGCTTAAAAAATGGTGTAGTTGGAGTTTTGTTAATTTATTTGTACAAAACCATATCAAATTGAGCGACATGTTAAGGTTTACAACATTTAGAAAATATGCAAAGTTTCCGGGGGCATCCAAATCACAGAACGAGAACATTATGTATTAAACGCAGACTTCTGCATGGATTTGTGTAAAGCTTTTATTGCAGCTGATATTCTTCTTCATAAAATAAATTATTGGTCCACGAGGACATTTTTGGAAAATACTACCACAGAAAAGTACCAGACGAATCAACTCTGCATGAAACTATGTTGATAAGGTCCATTTTAAAAACTATGGACAAAATACGACACAATCTGGAGGAAAAAAGTTATGGTTTAGTGTCGATGAAACCACTGATATCAAGGAAAGATATGTTACTAATATTTTAGTTGCACCTTTAAGTTATCACGAACCTGAAAACTCATTTTTAATTAACAGTAAATTTCTTTCTAAAACCAATAGTGAGACAATAACAAAATCTGCAGTAGAAAGTATTACTTTACTACTGTCAGTCACTATTATTCAGAAAAGTGGCGTTTTGTTTCATTCAGATAGTGCTGCATATATGCTGAATTCAGGACCAAGTTAAAAGAACATTTTCCCAAATTGCTTTATTTGACATGTTTAGCTCACGCCCTACATAGAATATGCGAAATGGTACGTAACTTTTATCCACTTATTAATATTTTAGTTATCGAGGTAAAAAAGTTTTTCTTAAGCCACCTGCGCGTATTACGAAATTTAAAGTTATGTGTCCTAATGTCGCATTACCGCCACAACCTTCTATTACAAGGTAAAATATGGCTATCAACAGTTAAAATATTACCATATAAATTATAATGTGGTAAAAACTGTTATCGACAGTTTACAAAAAAGTAAAGAAGTTATAAATGCACCAAATGTTAAATCTGATTTAGAATTTATTTTTGAAAATTTTGGATATCTTCCGAATGTAATTGAACAGTTATAAAAACAAAATGTTCCCCTAGTGCTTTCATTTCATGTATTTCAAATCACTATAAAGAAGCTTAAATCTGTTCCTAATGAAATTTGTGACAAATTAAACATATATAGAAATAAAACATATTTTTGAGGCACTACAAAATAAAAAAACTGACTTGTAAAATCATTTTCGATTTACTCCGGTTACAAGCTGTGATGTCGATAGAAGCTTTTTTAGACTTAGACATATTTTAAATTATAAAAGAACCAATTTTACTGAAACCAACTTTGAAAAGACGTTAGTTATATCATGTAATGCAATTAAATTGTAAAACACTTCTCTTATGTTTTTATTTCACATTTTTTTAAATTTATTTATATTTAATATTTCCTTAATACGCACGCCAATGAATTTACCAGACATAAAAAATGTATAGGGAACAAGCTCGATCCGAAATCCGGGCCCTAATAATGACATTTCACCTATCTTTGAAAGGTGAAAAGTTGACGTTTTTTGACTTCTACTTTCCACCCGAGTGGAAAGTGCTCACTTTCCACCCGGTTGGAAAGTAATTTTTTTGTAATTTCATTGAATATTGATATTTTAAAATGGTATAGTGACACACGAATAAACGCATTCTAATAATAATAATAATATTCTCGATTTTCTGGTGGAGTAGCAGCAAACTCAAATTCCTCATCTGATAACATATTTTTTTGTTTGCGAAATTAAAACAAATTACTATTCAAATTTAAAGCGTCTATCTTACACTGTATGTATTGACACTTTGACAACCCGTTACCATGACAACGATACAAATTGCGAAGCACGGCCGCCTAATAAAATTATTACCGGATCAATTTTCATAATTTTAATTTAAAATAATAGGAAATGAATAAAGTGGTTGTAAATAAAATAGTATACAAACCTCGGTGGAAATTTTTATTTCTGTCTCGAGAAGTATAGTAGACCTCGGCTCTCGGCTGCGCCTCGGTCTTCTAACGCATCTCTCGACAGAAATGAAACACTTTCCACCTGTGTATGTAATATACTAGTTCGGTGTATCATAGATGTGCTCATGCAAAGGGGCACAAAACACCATTTATTTTGTGTAAAAGGTGACAATGTATTAAAAACACGAATAACGCTTTACTGTTTATATCAGTTTATATGCGCTGTGACGTCAGACAGCAGTGACCTTCCGAAAGCTTGTTTGGCGCCAATTCTTGGAGTTTAAATTTTAAAGGACAGTTTTTGCTCGAAATATGTTTTTTTTTAGGTTACCATACGATTTATATGCATATATGCTATAATTTTATAGTCTTTTTCTACTTGATAACCGCCACACGCGAACTTGATAATATAAAAATATATGTTGATGTTAATTCCACTAATTTTTTATTATGATTTTTTTTTAACAAAACATGCGTATAAAGCTTATTCAAACAGGAAGTTTTTTTAGCAGCTCCGTAATAAAAAGAAGAAAGCGAATTACTTTAGTCATAAGTTCTTGCGGAGTTGAGTTACCCTTTTAAAAAGTTCCACATTGATTTGCACAAAATTTCCATTTTACGTTGCTTCGAACATTACCAGAATGTTTATCATGAGAATTTTTGTAGGTCACTACCATTTTTAGGTTAATTTGACCCGACTACAAGTCCATTGGTTTACACCACACCCACCGTCCTTATCGTTTACCCTCCGTAAATTACACTTAAAGTGTAACTGTTTACAATTTAAAATGCAGGTAGCATTTTAACTAAACAAAAATCGAATTTAGGTTCAACCAATTTGACCAAGGAAATCGATATTACCACCGCATTTAGGTGGGATGGTTGACTTTGGTAACGACGTTTTATTTTATAATGTATATCAAAGTTATCACCAAGCCCTTATTTGAAACCAAATATTACCGCGGTTCATAATTTGATGAAAGAAAATTGCTACACCGAATATTTCAGGTATGAAAACATAGGTAAATCGAAGAAATTTAAAGGGACTGAAAACGAGTCATGACATCACATCGCATATAAACACAGATTGTTTACTATCAATTTTCTGTTTCCGTTGTGTGCGGAAACTGAAAATTGGTATTTTACTTTTTGGCAAAGGGTTTTCATTCATTATGGCTAACCAAAGATTTGTCAAGGTTCCACAAAATTTAGTCTTTTGCATAGTTTATAGTGATGGATTACATTAAAAATGAGAAGCAGTTAGTATAAATAAAATAGAACATATTTTTACAAACCTGAGGAAAAACAAAATAAGAAAAATATATTCATGTATTTTATGTATTTATTATTTATAACTAGGGACCGGACATCGATAAAAACCATCACAATTTCGAGCTAAATGATATAGAATATACAAAAAAAAGTAAATTCAATTCCTATGGTATTTATGGTTTTTATTTTGGTATTTTTTTAGTGGATTTTTGTAGAATAAACAAAAGCCGGGCAATAGTAAAAATTTAGAGGAGTTTTTGCAACAACAAAAAGAATTAAACTATAATATTTTATAAGCTTTTATTTTGAAATTATAGGATAAAAAAAAAAATAAACTTTTGTCATTATAAATTTAAAATATTTGATTGCACCTCTATTAGGGATCATTTTATGAATTAACCCACAAACATAGTTTTGTTGGTGGGAAATAACTCTCCGGCAGTACGAAACTCTCCGAGCCTATTTGGGAACTCGTAAAAACCAGTTCCGTTACATAGGGTAAACGAGGGGTAAATCATATTATATTTCTGCCAAAATAATTTGTTATATTTAAACAGATGAAGTCCTTAAAGGCAAACCAATAATGAGTGCAAGTTACAAAAAAAGTTGGGGTGGCCCTTCCATTTTCACATTTTTTTTGAAAGTAATAGAGGGTTTTTTATCTTTGGACAGTCCACGGGCTGTGGTCCAAGACAACGTACCGTGGGTGTCTTAATGTGGGAAAGGGGGGTTTGTTCACACGGGACTTAAATATTTGGAGATAAGAAGAAGGGAAACCTTTTGGGGCAGTTTCCATAGTATGGACACTTAGGATGAAGAAACTACAAAGTAGTAGTAGAAAGTTCAGGGCCTCTCTAGTTAAACTGTAAAAGGATCTAAAAGTTGCACCAAGTGTTGTCGTTGGGAGTTGCCAGAGGAAGTTTTATATGGAACCTCTGAGCGAGCCGTTAAAATACCCAAAGAAAAGGACAGATTCCCCACAGCTCGTCGGTGGGCAAAAGGACGAAGCTTTTCGGAGCGGGATTTTGGCATAAGAACAATATTCAAAGAAGGTCTAATTTGGGATAATAAAGGGATACAGGATTGAAAAAAAAAAACTTTTGGCTCGAAAGAGGAATCCGCTTTTTGCTGCTGAGAATATGGATGTAATGTGTTTGGAAACTTTGTCGCCCCATATGTAACGGATGAGCATTAATGACTTTTTCGGACGGGAACCTGTGTGTTTTTAGGCATTAAATTAAACAAGATTTTTGCCCCCAACCAAGATAAGTTTAATGCTTTGAAGAGAACATCCGCATTGACCCGTTGGTTTTCAAATCAGGCTTATTGACTGGCTTAAGAAAATGGTGCAGTTGGAGGTTGGTGCAGAATTTATAATTATTAATTTAAACAAAACCATATCAAATGGGGACATGTTAAAGGTTTACAACATTTAGAAAATATGCAAAGTTTTCCGGGGGCATCCAAATCTACAGAACGGAGAACAATGTAAAACCGACTTTTATGGATTTGTGTGCTTTTATTTGCGATATTTTCTTCATAAAATAAATTATTGGTCCAGAGGACATTTTTGGCAAACATATACCACAGAAAAGTACCAGACGAATCAACTCTGCATGAAACTATGTTGATAAGGTCCATTTTAAAAACTATGGACAAAATACGACACAATCTGAGGAAAAAAAAATTTGGTTTATTGATGAAACCACTGATATCAAGGAAAGATTTGTTACTAAATTTTAGTTGCACCATTGTTTCAGAACCTGAAAACCTTTTTAATTAACAGTAAAGTTCTTTCTAAAACCAATATGAGACAATAACAAAATCTGCAGTAGAAGATTACTTTTATGGTCATTTATTTCACACTTATTAGTCACTATTATATGGGTTTGTTTCATTCAATATGTCATATATGCTCAATTCAGGCCAAGTTAAAAGAACATTTTCCCAAATTGCTTTATTTGAATGTTTAGCTCACGCCCACATGAATATAAATGGTACGTAACTTTTATCCACTTACTAATATTTTAGTTATGAGGAAAAAAAGTTTTTTTAAGCCACCCGCGGTAACGAAATTTAAAGTTATGTGTCCTAATGTCGATTACCGCCACAACCTTTTTATTACGGTAAAATATGGACAACAGTTAAAAATTACCATATAAATTATAATGGGAAAAAACTGTTATACAGTTTAAAAAAAAGTAAAGAAGTTATAAATGCACCAAATGTTAAACTGATTTAGAATTTATTTTTGAAAATTTTGGATATCTTCCGAATGAATTGAACAGTTATAAAAACAAAATGTTCCCCTAGTGCTTTCATTTCATTTATTTCAAATCACTATAAAGAAGCTTAAATTGTTCCTAATGAAAGGACAAATTAAACATATATAGAAATAAAACATATTTTTGAGGCACTACAAATAAAAAAACTGACTTGTAAAATCATTTTCGATTCTCCGGTTACAAGCTGTGATGTCGATAGAAGCTTTTTAGACTTAGACATTTTAAATTATAAAAGAACCAATTTTACTGGAAACCAACTTTGAAAAGACGTTAGTTATATCATGTAATGCAATTAAATTGTAAAAACACTTCTCTTATGTTTTTATTTCACATTTTTTAAAATTTATTTATATTTAATATTTCCTTAATACGCACGCCAATGAATTTACCAGACATAAAAATGATAGGGAACAAGCTCGTTCCGAAATCCGGGCCCTAATAATGCTATTTCACCTATCTTTGAAAGGTTAAAAGTTGACGTTTTTGACTTAATAATATTTTTTTGTAATTTTATTGAATATTGATATTTTAAAATGGTATAGTGACACACGAATAAACGCATTCTAATAATAATAATAATATTCTCGATTTTCTGGTGGAGTAGCAGCAAACTCAAATTCCTCATCTGATAACATATTTTTTTGTTTGCGAAATTAAAACAAATTACTATTCAAATTTAAAGCGTCTATCTTACACTGTATGTATTGACACTTTGACAACCCTTACCATGACAACATACAAATTAGAAGCACGGCCGCCTAATAAAATTATTACCGGATCAATTTTCATAATTTTAATTTAAAATAATAGGAAATGAATAAAGTGGTTGTAAATAAAATAGTATACAAACCTCGGTGGAAATTTTATTTCTGTCTCGAGAAGATAGTAGACCTCGGTTCGGCTGCGCCTCGGTCTTCTAACGCATCTCTCGACAGAAATAAACACTTTCCACCTGTGTATGTAATATACTAGTTCGGTGTATCATAGATGTGCTCATGCAAAGGGGCAAAAACACCATTTATTTTGTGTAAAAGGTGACAATGTATTAAAAACACGAATAACGCTTACTGTTTATATCAGTTTATATGGCTGTGACGTCAGACAGCAGTGACCTTCCGAAAGCTTGTTTGGGCGAATTCTTGAGTTTAAATTTTAAAGGACAGTTTTTGCTCGAAATATGTTTTTTTTTGAGGTTACCATACGATTTATATGCATATATGCTATAATTTTATAGTTTTTCAAAACGAATGACAATTGGTCTCTTTAAGGTCATTTAAAATTCCCAAAAATAACTTGTTAGACATACAAAACGTAGAATTATAATTTATACAAAAGAAACAAACAAACTATGTAGAAAAGGTTATCCATCCGGATACATAAAGTATGTAAATTAGGTCAATGCCAAAAAATAATTTATAGAAAGGTCAGTAAAACAAGTCAGTAAATATTCAAATATGCAATCACGGACTAAGGGATTTTTTAAGCGGCGAAGGGGGTTTGATCATGATCGGGTGTATTAGGTATACCTGTACTAGTGGTCATTTACAGACTTGGCACTCACGGTAAATATAGTACTTATAGTCCAGAAAACAAAGCTAAAAAAAGTGTATAACCTGGCAAGTTTTTCAAAATGAATAGATTTGCATAAACATTTGGGATTAAGCGTAATTTACCCTCCTCTTTAAAATCTATATTTTGCGATGGGCGTTTTTTATTTTTTAGAGATGAAAACTACCTTTATTCTAAAACCTATAAAACTATGCATTAAATTTAAATTATATATATAATATATATATATATATATATATATATATATATATATATATATATAATATATATATATATATATATATATATATATAATATTATATATATATACAGTGCTTTCATTTCAAAACGAACCACCCTAAATATCTTTAAAAAAAAACACCAAAAAAACAAAGAAACACGTCGATTTAGATATACAGGGGGAAGTTTAATTTCGTATTTGATAAAATTTTATCGGTCACCTCCTAACCTCCAGTTAACCTCACTTTGATATGTCAAATGGCAACCCCATAGTGTGACACATCATTGAGGCGGCATGAAATTTGCTATCCAACAGTACTAAGAAACTTTAAATCGATGGACGTAGAAGCGACTTAGTAAAAATGTGGTTAATTAGTTTATCGTGTTCAAATAATTTATTTTATCAAATGCTCAAAATGTGCCGTTATTGGCGAGACAATAATAAAGTCTGTTTGAAATTCTTCGCGAACCTTGGCGAAAGTTTGTCTGGTAATACCTCTGCATTCTAGTGTAATTATACATTTAAGTTCTTGAATATTTGCAGGTGGCGTTTTGTACACTTTACTTTTTAAATAACCCCAGAGGAAAAGTCTAGAGGAGTTAAATCTGGAGACCGTGCTGGCCATTCGATGGCACCTCGTCTGCCTATCCATGTGCCTGAAACTGTTCATTGAGCCACTCGATCTGCTAAAGCATAGTGGGGTGGGGCTCCATCTTGCTGGAAATGCAAATTATTTTCACTGAGTTCCTAGCACCATTTTCATCCACCTGATTTTCCAAAGATTGGACGATAGAAGGGATATCGCATTTTCCAAAAGGTTCAGATACAGTTGCCCAGTTAAATTTTCTTCCAGAAAGAATGGCCCGATAATTTTGTTTCCATAAATACCTGCCCAAACGTTGATCTTCTGAAATTGAGTATGTCCTTCCTGAAATATTGCGGATTTTCATTATCCCAATATCTGCAGTTATGTCTATTAAGAATTCTATTTAAGAAGAAAGTTGATTCGTCAGAAAAGCAGATATTTTTGATCAAATGAGGGTCTTCGTCAATTGCTGGACATTGATTCGCAAAATTCTATTCTTCTATCATAGTCGTCTTCGTTGAGTTCATGAAGAATTTGTATTTTGTATAGAAAAAACTTATTCTTTTTCAAAATTTTGTGCACGGAATCCGTAGAAATATTGGTCAGCTTAGAAACTTTTGGAATAGACAACGTCGAATCTATTGCGAACTGTCCTAGTACCTCAACCTGGCGTGCTTCGTCTAAACCCTTTCATTAGTACTTTCTTGTAGCATACAGATCCAGTTTCTTTAAACTTACGCACCAATTCCATTACATATTTATGCCCCACGTTTTTATTTTGATGCCTCTCATTGAATACTCTGGCGGTTCTACGCGCATCGATCTTCAGCCCCATACAGGAAAATTATTTCTATTCTCTCTGCTAGAGTATACACCATTTTAAAATCAAGATTCTTAATTTTAAACTAACGATGTCAAAGTGACAATCCTAACAGTAATATTTAACTGGTTCCTAAACGTCTTAAAACTTGTGCTATTGCAGTGTTTTGCTGTAGCAGGTAATACAAAAAATAAATTGTAAAATGAATGCACACTAAAATAGTCTGCGAGGAATTTCAAAACAAGCTTGTCTCGCCAATAACGGCGCACATTTTGAGCATTTGATAAAATAAATTAAACACACATTTTTACTTCTAAGTCGCTTCTACGTCCATCGATTTAAAGTTTCTTAGTACTGTTGGATAGCAAATTTCATGCCGCTTACAATGATGTGTCACACTATGGTGGTTGCCATTTGACATATCAAAGTGAGGTTAACTGGAGGTTAGAGGCGACCGATAAAATTTTTCAAATACGAAATTAAACTTCCCTGTATATCTAAATCGACGTGTTTCTTTGTTTTTTTGGTGAGTGTTTTTTTTAAAGATATTTAGGTGGTTCGTTTTGAAATGAAAGCACTGTATATATATATAAATATATATATATATATATATATATATATATATATATATATATATATATATATATATATATATATATATATATATATATATATATATATATATATATATATATATATATATATATATATATATATATATATATATATATATATATATATATATATATATATATATAATAAATAAGTTGAAAAAGAAGTATTTTGTTTCTTTGAAACATTATTTAAAATATTTCAGCACTTAAAAATCAACCCATATTATGATTTAAAAAAAATATATTTACCCAAAAAAATAATTTATTATCACAGTGTTTTGCACAAAAATTTGGGATCAAGCTGAACTTACCCTTCTCCCCACAATTTTCATTATGCTGAAGGTAGCTTTTTATTCTTTAAGGGTGAAAACTACCCCTTATTGCAAAAACATTCAAAACTTTCATATTAAAATTTAAGTCACATAAAATTATTCTCATATAAATTGAAAAATAAGTAGTTAATTCTTTGAAACATTATTTAATATATTTCAACCCTTGAAAATCAATTCTTATTATGATTTAATAAGAAAAAATTGTTTACCCTAAAAAAATTAACATATTGTCACAGAATTGTAATTAAAAATGTGACTGATCCAAAGTATTACCAATTTAATTTTTGTTATTTTTTAATCCTTAAAAATCCACCCCTTACAATATTACAACGCAAAAAATAGTACAAAACCGCGGATTAAAAAAGCATCGAATCGCTTTTAGCATGCTCGAAAAAATTGGTTTTTTAAGCACAACTCTTTCAGTATTTTTGATTAAAAGTTCTTTAAAGAACCAGTTTGTGGGTTTTTTCAAGAGCTATAAGGTCCTATATATTAAAACTGTATAAAATCTTTGCTTTTTCAAGGGGTGAGTTTAAAAGGCTGAAACAAGGTAGTGCTCGTCTATACACACGCGTTTTAAACGTTTATATGTCACTTAATTTCCGTCATACAGTAAATTAAAAAAAAAAAAACAAAATATTTGTATATTAAAAAGCTACAATTTGATAATTAGTAATAATTACGTATCTCCCTTAGATTTCGAGTTATTTGCTGCTACATTTTTTTCAAAACTAAGCAATTTAAGTCGGTTAAAATTTTAGAATGTATTTATGATACATGGATAAAGAGAATTGAAAAAGGGCTACGACTCATTTTAATTAGGGTGGTAATTAGGGGGTTGTTTTCGAAGATTTTTGCACTTAAAAAATTTTGGTCTAACCTTATTTTAATCACAACTTATTCAACCTTTATAATACATATCTTTTTTAACAAAAGGTCTTTGCAAATGTTTCAAAAAATATTAGTTTTCCTCGAAAATGACGTAGATTTTGCGTTATTTGCCTTTGAAACTCTGAAATTTTGTGTTTGATGAATAACAGCTAACCTTTAACAAACCACAACTTGGTTTATATTAGTCCCACAGCAATTACAATAAAA
Organism: Listronotus oregonensis; assembly: GCA_019359885.1. Classification (NCBI taxonomy): domain Eukaryota; kingdom Metazoa; phylum Arthropoda; class Insecta; order Coleoptera; family Curculionidae; genus Listronotus; species Listronotus oregonensis. Next base: position 616 of record JAHBCN010011194.1, on the reverse strand, counting down.
ATGTTTTTTTGTTTCTTTAAAAGCTACAATTTTGTTATTTGCAGTTTTTTGTTAAAAAGCATACTTATCGAGTTATTTGCAAAAAAAAACGATTAAAAACGTTAATTTTATCGACGAAAAACTCCAACTTTCGATCGCGAATAACTCGCAAACTATGCATTTTATAAAAAAAATGCATAGAATATTTTTGCTTAGAATTTCTATCGATTTCTGTAGTCAAAATATTTTTAAAAATTGCCACTCCTGAGATCGTTTCGCAACCATCCCCAAGGTAAAGGCGCCCTTCGGCATAATATATAGATTTTGATCCTTGGACTATTCCCTACCTACTATCAAAATTTCAGGTCATTTTATGCATTTTGAAAAAATTGCTAGGCAAAATGTTTCGGTTCCTGGACTATAAGGCTTCATATAAGTCTTCGTGGGGTGTTATAAAGACCCACTTCTTGATTTGTCATTTACAGGAACATATTTTTAGCTTTGTCTTTTTCATTAATGTCTGGGATGTTGAAAGGTATACCCTAAACGAATACGCGAAGAATAAATCTCAAATCATCGAATTTATCTAGACTAGAAATAGTAAACATCAAGATGGTCCGCGTCAAAGACAGTGGGG
>JAHBCN010011193.1:0-29696 GCA_019359885.1 Listronotus oregonensis | reverse complement strand
TTTCGGCTGCTTTGAGAATGGATTCAGGTAATTCGTCGTCAGAAGACTCCATGGGAAACGTTTTTTTATTCAAAATCGACGATACTGATCAGAATGTACTAAAGACACTTTTTTTTCGATGACTTTTGATGACTTTGTTTTTTATAATATGGACACCGGTACCGGTCAAAACTAAAAATCTGACAAGCAAGTTTAATATAAACCAGGATGTTTAAAACAATGTTTTTAAAACAATATTAATTTTTATGAATATTTCGTTGATTTTACACCTAATTTGTACAAATAAAAGAATACTATGCCTATAACAGAATTATACTAAGTCAAACTTCAGAATTAAAAACTTTTTAAAGTACCTGTTTAAGTGACATTTTAAAAATTAAATTGCGTGGGGAAAAAGTGCTGCTTTCCACCCCTTTTAGTAAAAAAAATATTTTTGTTTATTATCTGAAGTGACAGACAGATATGACATTTACTTTAGATGCCAAATTGGGGCTGTTGATCAAGTCAGTTTACAAAACGTGTTATTGAATAATACAACCTACTAAAAAAGAGATAAAATGACATAAAAGGTGCAGTACAACATCTGATTTACTATCTTTTTTTTATTAAAGGAATGCAGCAGCTGTCCGAAATACGCTTGTTGTCGGTGCTTGGAACTGTCATATTAAAAAATTTTATTTTAAATCGATGTTGCCTATATTAACACAAAAACCAATTTTTTTGAATAATTTTATTACATTTTAAAGGAAATTTTCCCGATTTTGGTTTTTGAGATCTGGCAATTTGTTTACGTTTTTCCAAAAAAAAAACAGATCGCTATCCCAAAACACCCTGCCTACAAACTGGCGTTGCGTTAATTCTAGTCCTTGAGTTCGTTGATTCCAGCTACTTCTCTTGACCACTCTTACTAAAAATATGTTTTCCCCCAACGCTGTGCGATAAACAGCTTAAAGCAGGGGTTTTAAACTTTCTAGCCTTAGGGCCATACTGATTACTCCAGTAAGTTCCGGGGGCCCAAAAAACAATATTATCATTTTGGGCCCGTGGTAAGAAGTGAAATAGTCCACTGATGAAAAAAAAATCCGAAAAAGTCCCAAAACGTACAAAACGGCAACACTGCATATTATTAATTTTCCTGTCATTATCTGTAATTTCTAGATTAGTCGTAGAGTACGACCCATGAGGAGTAAGGGGCACGACATCTGGTGGACACAAGCGGAAATAGGTAGTACCTTCTATCGCTAACAGATGGCGCTAATAGCACGTACAGAATAATCTCGTTGGTTCGAAAAAAATTCTGGGTCTTCCACTCACTTCTAGATGGCAGTAATTGGAATATAAAAGAAGGCTAGTGGCGCAACCCCGAGTAAAATTTTATGACACTGTTGTTAAATAAAATATTGCATACCTCCTTAAAACGTGTTTGTACGTGTTTAAGTTTAAGACATCTTTATAACGGTATTTTGATTTGAATTGTTGCTTTTGTGTGTGAATTAGTAGTAGGAAAAAAAGAAGCGAAACATTGATAGTGAACCCCAAAAAATTCAAAATCAGTGGAACATTCAGTATTTCGAATTTGGGGAGTCCAGTAACAAGGCGCTATGTTTGATTTGCAAAAAAAACATAGCCGTTCTCAAAGAATATAACATTAAACGTCTTTGAAACAAAACTTTTTAAAAAAATTACTCAAAATATACAGGAAGTTTCGGACAGAAAAATTCAAACCCCATGCAGCGCGGATTGAAATCGCAACAATCTTCTTTTAAAAAAATAAAACTGAACAAGAGGCTGCAACTCGTGCCCCCGTGTGGCTCTTGAAATTAAAAAACGGGAAAAAACCATTCACCGATGGAGAAATGATCAAAGAATGCATAATTGCAGTAGCCGAAGAAATGTGCCCTGAAAAGGTAAATTTTTAAAAAAACCGTCAGTATGTCAGCAAACACTGTGGCTAAAAGGGTAGAAAACATCGCTGAAAATATATCCTCTCAACTGTTCAAAAAAAATGGACATTTTGAGGGTTTTTTTTTCCTTGGATGAGTAAAGGGGATGTGAAATACTGCTCAGGTGTTGATTTTTATTCGAGGAGTAGAAAAAAACTTGAAGTGCACGAAGAACTTTTGATATGTATAGTATTCATGGCACAATACTGGTACAGATAGTTTTAAAGGAGTTGAAATGGCCATTAATCAAAAACCTTTTTGATGGAAAAACTTGAAATGTATTAAACCCGATGGAGGCAAAAACATGAGTGGGAAAGATAAAGGAGTGGTGCTCTTGTGTAAAAGGTGTAGAAAATGACGGTGGTTCAAAACCATTAGTCTTACATTGTATCATTCATCAACAGTCTTTGTGGGGAAAAAAAATTTTTGGTTTTGTTTTGACGTTCTAAAACCAGTTATATCAACTGTTAATTTTATCAGATCTTTTGGGCTGAATCACCGACAATTCCGACAATTTATTGGGTTTGGGAAACTGACTTACCTTATCATACTGCCGTACGCTGGCTTAGTTGTAAGGGGGGAAAACCGCATCTTCCTGATTTATACACTAATATCAAATCTTTCCCCCGGAAAAATTCAGACTGTTTAAACCCCAAATACGAAGTAAATGTTTTTCACATTTTAAAACATGTGAAATATTCAGCCACACTACTGAGACTGAGTTTCCTTTAGATTTTGCAATCGAAACATTTTTGAGTGCTTTAAAAAAAAATTTTTTTATACTGTTTCTCGGACTTTAATGCCATTGCGAATCAAATTAAGTTTTTTTAGAATCCTTTTGATACTGACATTGAAACCCTAGCCCCGGAACTTCAAATGGAAATGATTGATCTACAATGCAGTGATATAATTAAGAAAAAATATCAATAAGAGGAATGGAATTTTATAAGAGTCTTCCCCCGACACAATTTGATAATTTGCATAAATTTGCTCGTGGTCTGTTTTCTTTTTTGGGGCCCCCTTTTTGTTGTGTGAAAAAACCTTTCCCCAAAAAAAGTACAAAAAAAAGTTTAAGATGGGGAAATTTTTTAATTTATGAGATTTTAAATCTTTTTTAAAAATTGGTACAAGTAAAATTAGTCCACAATACAAACTATTGTCAGTGGAAAAAAACCCAAATTTCATAAATTTTAATTTTTATTTCATATGTCATTATGTTTGGGGTTTAAGTTATGTGATTATTTAAAATGTATAAAATGTTAGTTGGGGTTTATTTCAATAATTTTTAGTTATTATATAATGAATTAAATTTTCGCATATTAAAAAGTCTTTACTCATTACAATTCTGTGTTTCTTTATCCAACTTATTTTCCCCCCAAAAATAACAAAAGCCCACAAGAATGTTAGGGGTTTTCGGGGGGTTTGCCCATGACCATATCAATGTAGATGTCATATTAACAATTATTCAACATAAAATTAGAATACCCCTAAACTAAATTTAATTTACTATAAAAATTATTTGTTCTCTAAAAAAGGTTTTTTTAAATATGCTAGCTCTTGGGCCGGCAAAATCTGTCCGCGGGCCGGATTTTGGCCTCGGGGGCCTAGTTTGGGGGGCCCCTGGCTTAAAGTTTTGTTATTGACTATTTTAACCCCAAAAAACAGCCCCCCTTTTATTGAAAATTTTGGAGATACGAATTTTTGAAAAAAAAAACTGTTTTAAGCGTTTTTTTTCCCGGTTTTCTCGGTGAAAAAAATACAGATCGGGGAAATTTTCCCCAAAAAACCCTGCGTAGGTCTTTGAATTCCTACAAACGGTTTTGTATGAGTAAGGTTCTTAAAACCCGTTTCTTTTAGTTTTTTTAAAAAATAACGAAAACAGGCTTTTTTTTCATAATTATTGTTTAAAAGAAATTACCTGAAAAAAAAATTGGTTGGTTTTTGATTTTAGTAATCTACAGGTTATTCCGGAAGTCATGGCGCAGTCAGATATCTGTTAAAATTAACTACAAAAATGACCTTTTTTTGCTATAAAGATTGGACTATTGCTTTGGTAAACAATTTTGTTAAATATTCATTATTACATACTAAATAAAGACAAAATTTTAGTTTTATTAAAAATTATTATTGTTTTGGTTTATTCAACTATTTAACTCCCAGACTAACAAGCATAGTAATTAGAATACCGTCCCACCATAAATTAAAAAAAGAAACATTTGCAATTATCTAGTAAACTGATTATGATGAGCACGAGCCGTGGGGTCGTTTATTTCAGAAGCAATTTCGAAATGCAGATTGGTCGTCATTAATATTTATAATCGTATGTACGCTTGAAAATGTTGCACTTTTATGGCGTTTGTGTGCATAGCGCAAAGAATCGTCTGTGTAGCAATGGAAATAAAGAATATACTATTAAATAAGAAGGCTAGTCGTGGTTAGTAACTGAAGACTTGAAGGCACTCAAAGCTATAAATAAATCAGTACAGTTTTCATTTGTGGCTCAATTCTTAGGTCTTCGCGGATGCTTTCAAGCGAGAAAAAGTTGCTAAATGGTAAAATAGGAGAGCCATTGTAAGTAGAATTATTTTTCTTCATCACCGAAATATGGTCGATTGAATTTTGCTTCCGAAGAGAGAACAACTTGCTCATTAAAAATTTATAACTCTTTTTTTAATAGTTTTATTAATATCTGGTTTTGCGTAATTCGTAGCAAAAGAATATATTTTCAATAAATGGTAAAATAGGAGAGCTATTGTAAGTAGAATTATTTTCTTCATCACCGAAATATGGTCGATTGTATTTTGCTTCCGAAGAGAGAACAACTTGCTCATTAAAAATTCATACTCTTTTTTAATAGTTTTATTAATATCTGGTTTTGTAATTCGTAGCAAAAAGGATATATTTTCAATAATTGGTAAAATAGGAGAGCTATTGTAAGTAGAATTATTTTTCTTCATCACCGAAATATGGTCGATTGAATTTTGCTTTCGAAGAGAGAACACCTTGCTCATTAAAAATTCATAACTCTTTTTTTAATAGTTTTATTAATATCTGGTTTTGCGTAATTCGTAGCAAAAGGATATATTTTTAATAAATGGTAAAATAGGAGAGCTATTGTAAGTAGAATTATTTTTCTTCATCACCGAAATATGGTCGATTGAATTTTGCTTTCGAAGAGAGAACAACTTGCTCATTAAAAATTCATAACTCTTTTTTTAATAGTTTTATTAATATCTGGTTTTGCGTAATTCGTAGCAAAAGGATATATTTTAATAAATGTACGGTAAAATAGGAGAGCTATTGTAAGTAGAATTATTTTTCTTCATCACCAGGAAATATGGTCGATTGAATTTTGCTTTCGAAGAGAGAACAACTTGCTCATTAAAAATTCATAACTCTTTTTTAATAGTTTTATTAATATCTGGTTTTGCGTAATTGTAGAAAAAAGGATATATTTTAAAAATGGTAAAATAGGAGAGCTATTGTAAGTAGAATTATTTTTCTTCATCACCGAAATATGGTCGATTGAATTTTGCTTCGAAGAGAGAACAACTTGCTCATTAAAAATTCATAACTCTTTTTTTATTAGTTTTATTAATATCTGGTTTTGCGTAATTCGTAGCAAAAGGATATATTTTCAATAAATGGTAAAATAGGAGAGCTATTGTAAGTAGAATTATTTTTCTTCATCACCAGAAATATGGTCGATTGAATTTTGCTTCCGAAGAGAGAACAACTTGCTCATTAAAAATTCATAACTCTTTTTTTAATAGTTTTATTAAAATCTGGTTTTGCGTAATTCGTAGCAAAAGGATATATATTCAATAAATGGTAAAATAGGAGAGCTATTGTAAGTAGAATTATTTTTCTTCATCACCAAAATATGGTCGATTGAATTTTGCTTCCGAAGAGAGAACAACTTGCTCATTAAAAATTCATAACTCTTTTTTTAATGGTTTAATTAATATCTGGTTTTGCGTAATTCGTAGCAAAAGGATATATTTTTAATAATTGGTAAAATAGGAGAGCTATTGTAAGTAGAATTATTTTTCTTCATCACCGAAATATGGTCGATTGAATCTTGCTTCCGAAGTAAAAACAACAATTTTTACGTGGTAATGTTATAAAAAACACTGCAGACTTCATCCTTAAGATACCCACTCTTTATGTATCTTAAAATTTTAATGGTAATAAATTCGCGCCACCCTCACAACGAACACCAGACATTCGACAAACATCTGAAAGGGTTCCTGAACTTGCCGGTGGGAGTGAGACAGAACCCATTTTGGAACCCGAAACGTGGGTGGGTGTGAGAAAGTGTCGAGACAGTTCTCTGCAAGACACGGTTGACTCATTGGTTTCGTGGGGTATTGACATTATACAGGGTCTTTATTGAAGTTTAATAAAAATCATTCGTGGCTCGCTGAAAATCTCCTATAGTCTAGACGAGAAGTATATTTCTTGCGAAAAAAAATAGCTAGAAAGAAGGCTTCGAAAAATATGAGCGATAGCTCGTTCGACGCGGAATGGAAATCTGAGAAAGGCGTTTTGAGGATTTTTTCTGCCAATAAAAATTGCAATTGGTATTACCAAAAAAACGAAAAAATTAAAAAATCATTTCGATTTTTGATGATAACAATTAACAAAATTGTTTCGAACTTTCTTCTTCATTGTATAGTCTGTCTCAAAGTATATCGCTATGGCTTTTGACAGACAATACCCCAATAAACCTTTAACGATTTTATTACCTATTGTTATTGGGTAATCCCATTATTTCATAATGGCAGGGGTGGGCCAGGTATTTCTTCGGTATTGACCAAAAGGTATATAAATATTTTGGCTAATATTTTAGTGGCAGTGTTGAATAACCGTTCTTACTGTGCGTTTCGAAAAAGTTGTTTTACGAAAACATAACTATGTCGCGTCGAAATCATTTGTCATTAGATGCAAAACAGGTTGTGAAAAATGTGTATGAAACTTTAATCAATAGAGGACTAATTAAACAAGAAGCTTTAAAAGAAACCTGTCTACTTACAAAAACTTCAATATCATCGATAAGGGATATTATTTTTAGTGAAGAATTGAACAAAAGAAAAAAACGTAGTGATTTTCAATCTCACCGTATACACAATAGTGATCAGGACCTAATAAGCAGGAAAATATATTGTCTTTATGAAAGCGGAGTTGTTCCTACCTTGGATAAACTGAAAAAGAAACTAGACGAAGACGAAACTAATATAAATATTAGCCGTGCCACCTTCCATAGAGAGTTGTTTGTAAAATGGGATTTAAATACCGCAAAATAGAAAAAAGACAAGTAGTAACTGAATCGCACAGATTACGCACTTGGAGATTTAATTATTACCTTCAAGAAATTAAAAGATATAGGTTAGAAAACAGATCCATAATTTACCTTGATAGAACAAGGTTCGATACACACGACACAGTATCCAAAGGATGGGTTGATTCCAGTCAAAACTGTCAGACGAAAGCACGTTCAATTAAAGAAAAACGCATTACTATAATTCACGCTGGTTCAGAAGACGGATTTGTCCCAAACTGCTGGCTGTTGTCTGCAAAGAATATTAAGGAATTCAGCCTGGATTATCATAAGGATATAAGTGCCGAACTTTTTAAAACTGGTTTCAAATTATCTTTTAAAAAATATTCCAAGCAACAGTGTTTTTGTCATGGATAACGCAAGACACCACAGCCGTCTGCTACACAAAGCACCAGCTTTATCAAGTTCAAAAACTGAAATCTAGGAATATTTGTTAGAAAATCATATTTATTATAAAGTCAGTTACAAAAAAGCGCAACTTTTGGAAGTCCTAAATTTATATGCAATTATGTATGTGATAATTTGGCTGAACAGGCTGGGCATACTGTCTTACGTCTTCCTCCGTATCACTGTATGTTTAACCCCATAGAGTATTTGTGGAACCAAGTAAAATCAAAGATCAGAGCAGAAAATGTTACACCTACTTTAAGTCCCAGTGTTATAAATTTGATAAAAGATCTAATTACTAACATACCAGTTGAGAGCTGGAAAAATTCAGTACAGCACATTATAAAAATTGAGGACTCTTACATGTCTATAAAAAACAACATAAATCCTATTGTAATTAATGACTGATAGTGAAACAGACTTAGATTTAAATGTTTAGATTAAAAATGTAATTATGTACAGACGATATAGTTATAAATTTAATAATATGCCTATTTTTAATTTCTTAATGTAATTTTAAGATTATACCCACCTAAATAAACAATAAATTATAAATCTTAATATTATTAGAGTCCGTCACTATTGTTCTGACCTTTAATACCTACCGATCGGCAGTTTTATTGCTGTCGGCAGGTATAATCCATAAATGAAGGCAAAAACTAACACGGTATACTTTGAGACAAACTATACATTAAAAAAATGTTTATATAATTGTGGTATAAATTTTTCGCGTCATGGAGCCTTTCTTATATACAAACCTAACAAGATCACGCCGTAAAAGTTTAAAAAAATTTAATCCTTTGTTTATAATAATTTTATAACTTTGACAATATTACTTTAATTTTTCATTTTCTGTCAAAGTTAAAAAATTAATATAAACAAAGAATTAATTTTTAAAAAACTTTTATGGCGTTATCTCGTTAAGAATGTATATAAGTAGGGTTTTACGAAGCGAAAAATATATACGACAGTTATTTAGGCATTTTTTTAATGTACCGGGTGTCCAAATAAGACAGGACGCCGGCTGTATCTCAGAAAATGTTTATCGCACAGCGTTGGGAAAAAAATATTTTCAGTAAAAGTGGTCAAGAGAATTAGCTGGAAATTATTTTTAAGTGTCTGAAATGGCCGCTAGGGGGCGCAACTGCAATCTTGAATATAAAAAAGTGATGTTTCTGCGAATTTCGCTATATTTACCAAACAAAAAATACCTTATTTTTAAAGTCGGGCATAGTTTGGATCTTTTTTGTTTGACAATTTTTGCTGTATCTCTAAAAATAAAAGTGGTGGAGGGTATTTAAAGGTTTTCGTAAAAAAAACTCTATATCTTCAAAACGGCTAAGCCGATTTTAACAAGCTTAAAATGGTTGAAAAGAGCTATTCTTAGGCTATGAATTGTATAATATTTAGTTTTGTTAGTTTTACGTGTCGCCGCTAGAGGGTTTTTTTAACATTCCGGAAGAAATGGTAATTTTCTCAAAAAAATTTAATGCATTGGTATGTTTTTTTTTTAATAAAAAATAGCTAATGTGCTTAAAATCGCGAAAACAATTGATATCTTTCTTACCTAAAATTAAAAAAAAATTTATACGTCATATCTCAAAAACTATAAGCTACAAAAAATTTTTAAACATAATTATGTATTTTTACCAAACCCTTAATTTATTATATAATTTTGCCTAATGCAACTTTACAGTTATAATAAAAATCGAATTTTCAGGATTTTTTTAAGGTATACCCTGGACTTGATTTTTATTTAAAAATTTATTTGCGAAAAATTATAAAAATTTAAAGTTGTAAAAATAAAATTATTTATAAAATCTTGTAGGATTTATAGTTTTAAGATACTGACGTATAAAATTTCTTTTAAAATTTTAGGTTAAGAAGAACCAAGATTTTTTTTTGAGAAAAAACCGTTTTTTTCCTAATTTTTATGGGAATTTTATAGTTTTACTTTTTTTTTGAGAACAAAAAATTTAAAAAATAAAGTTTTTAATTTTTTTAAAAAAAAATAACCACAATTAACAACATAAATAAACATACAAAAACGGGCAAGTGTGGCAACCAGCCCCGATATTTTTTATAAAGGTCAAATTAAATGTTCTGGTAAAACCTTTTTTACTAACACAAATTGTTCTTTTTTAAAAGAAATACCCCTTTTTTTAGCTTTTCAGCTAAAGTCCCCCCAAAGGACTTAATTAAATTTTGCACCAATTCATTTTGAAAAAATATTTCTAAAAAATGCAATTAACACCGCGCGATAACCAAAATAACAAATTATATTTCAATAAATCGTAAATCAGCCTGTGAGATAAACAAAGGTTTGCACTCGAACTACAAACCGCATGACGCTTATGAGCGCCCAATGCCAAGATAGGCAACTCCATATACTTACGCGTACTCGTAATGAATCCAATTGGTTTGCATTTTGATTGCAACCATCGCACACAGGCGAAAATCGGGGAAAAGCCGGCCATAAATAGTAGTAGTGCTGATATGAATCACAAACATGTTTAATCGTAAGAAAATGTTAAAACTAAGATAACACGTTCATTTAAACATTTTTAAAGCTCCCCCCCCTTGGTTCATTTATTGCATTACATAAGCGCTGTAAGTACCTATTTCCTAAAAAATAAAACTCTATGAAAAAATGTTACTATATTATTAGACTGTTATTATTTTAACAATTTAAGCAGTTAAAGTTTAAAATTCATAATAAGAGCGTTTATTTGGCTCAATTGAAGTTGGATTAGGCACTAACAGAGAGAAGGGGTAAACCATTTTAACAGAATTGTAGGATTGAGATAGTTAATCCTGCATTTTTTCCAAATTGACTTGCCTTTGTCACTGTTGATGCCTCAATCCGACTTCAATCTGCGCTGAAATAAACGCTTTTGACGAAAATTTTTGAAATAAAATCCAAAATGACAAGACTTTTGATATACCTGAGGTTAATAAAATTGCTTATTATAAATTAAATAAAGTTGTGATTTGTTTGTTTTTGTTCTATTTAATTTTATAACTAACTTTTGTGTGTAAAAATAAGAGCAATTTAAAATACATGTTAAAGTAATATATTTAAGTATGTAAAGTATATACAGACCTCACTTAACAATAACTTTGTAATAATAATAAAGCCTAACCTATCTTAATAATTAAAATCAATCAATATCTTCACTATCACTTTCATCAGCAGAAACTGTTGGTTCATCAAAAAATGCCAAAACTTTTGAAGGGTACTGTTTAAGCTTTTTAGCAGATGATTTTTTCATATTGGAGATTAAAGGATCAGAAGATATTAAAAGATTACAAAATATATCCTCCATGTTTTGTTTTCTTGAAAACTTCCGTGCATGAAATTCTCTGAATCTTTTAATATCTTTGTTTACTTGATTCCTGGGCTTTCTGCCAAAGTTTCCCATTGGAACCATAAAATATGATATTATATCAGAACTGTGCATTAAAAAATTTTCCGGCCAAAATCCTCCATGACAGTAGTCCTTAAAACTATCAATTTTTATATGAAAACCACTAGAAATTGTTAATAAAATTACTCTGAATCTAAATATCAAATCTTGATCAATGCCTGTAATTTCCGAAGATTTAGCAGCATTCTCAAAAAACGGCGAGCAGTGTTTGTCTAAAAATTGAGACCGTAGCTTGAAGAATTGAATGTTAATTCTAAAAACTACATTATCAAAAAGCTGTTTGGATTATAATTTATATTTTGAAACTACAGAATGATTGTTAAAACTGTTTCTTTAATTCTTAGTTCAATGTAATTAAAACAATATATTTTAATAAGATTTCGCCATTTAAAATTGGTCGCCATATTGAATTTTAAACCCATATGGCAATTTTTTTATTTCTCTATTTAATTTTCTATAAAATAATTTTTATTTTATAAAAATTGATTTATTCTTTAAGTTAGTAGGAGAAAATTATTTGTGCGTTTTGGGACCTACATTTTATACGAATTTGGACCCAGACCATAAATCTTTAAAATATTTTCGTCAAGATCAAAATTATCGCAGCAACTTAAGATGGATCTTACAAAGGACTTATTAAACAATAATTTAAAGCTAATTTAAATGCGGGAAATTACGAAATCATACTTTACTTTAGCAAAAAGTGAAAAATTGAAATTAAAAAAATAATTGTTAACTTTTCAGAACACCAGTATAAAAAACGTAAAAAATATTTTAAATAAATATTATTTTTAATATTCTACTTAACACCAGCAATAGGCTACATAGTTACTTTACAAAATTTTCACCCACACTTTGCCGAAAAACTGAATATAAATTACTAATTTTCACAGGCGCTTTTGAATCACAATGAAATAGTCTCCACGAACATCAGCTTTCAACTAAAATATTTCTGCAAGTGACAAGACTAAAAATAAAAGGGTGATTGTTTATTATACCCAGGTAACTAGATAATGAAATTATACTCAGAATAGGCCTTAATTGCGAAGTTGGTATTTCCGATTTATGGCCGGGTTTTCCCCGAATTTCGCTTGTGTGGCATCGCATCGGCTTCGAGGATGAGACGCGATGCGACGCTCGAATAAATTAATATTATTTTAGCAAAAGCAGTCATTTTAATAATTTGGCTGTTATTTCCACATAATATTAATACAGATTTTCGAATGAATTTCAAAAAAATGTGTAACTATGTAATAATTAATAATATTTTTTAAATTTTATTTTAAACCTTTTTTGGGGGTTGCGCAAACCTGCAAACCTAAGGAATAGCCGCCACTGCTCTACTTTAAAGATCAGGTATTTTTTTGTTAGGTTAATATAGTAAAATTCACAGAAACATCACTTTTTTTAGATTCAAGATTGCAGTTACGCCCCCTAGCGGCCATTTCAGAAACTTGAAACTAATTTCCAGCTTTCTCTCTTGACCACTTTTACTAAAAATATTTTTCCCCAACGCTGTGCGATAAATAATTTCTGAGATACAGCCGTCATCCTTTCTTATTTGGACACCCGGTACAATGAGGACGAAAGTTGAAACAATTTTGTTAATTGACAATTGTCTAACTTGTTGAGAAACTAACTTTAAGTTAAATTTTCAACGGAAATAAATTCTTTCAAGTGTTCTAAATACACCATAATTTTTTAGAAATTTTTAGTTAATATTTAATACCCAAAAAAAAATATTTAGTGTGACGTACTCGGTTTTGACGTCGAGCGTGCAACCAAAAATGTCGCGCGGAGGCCCATTTTCATGTTAAATTAAAATTATAAATAATGGAGATAGAACTCCGGAAGTTGGGACTTTTTTATCGGAAATTTCCTCCTCTTCAAGGATCTTTTAAATTTCCCACTCTTATGGTTTTTGGTTATCAAAAATCAAAATGGCTTTTTATTTCTTTTTTTGTTGATAACAATGCAATTTTTATTGACCGAAAAAATTAAAAGCCTTTATGAATTTGCATTCCGTAAAAGAGCACCCTTATATTTTTCGAACCCTTTCCCAACTATTTTCAGGAAACACTTTTCAAACTAGACTACTATACATCTCGGAATTTTAAACGAATACTTTTCATAAAAGTACCTCGAGAATCGTATGCAACTGTTAAATAGAAATTATGATTTTTTTACGAATTAAACAATTCTATTTTCAGGTAAAAATAAAATTAATAATTTTGGGAAAATCTCATGTGTTAAACAGTTATAATTTCGAGATTTAAAATAAAACGAAAGATTTAAAAAGAAACGGTATTAAATTTAAAAAAACATAAATTGAAAATTTTATTTAAATATATTTTATTATTTATTATAAATTTATAATATATAATTATAATATATTTGTAAACTAAAATAGAAAAGAAATGAAAAGTAGTAACTAATATCAGTTTTAGGAGTAATAGAAAACGATGGGAATAATAAAAAGTTAAAAGGCATGGAAGAACGCAGTGTTTGTAAACACACGTCATATTTTAGACTTCTTATTTATGGGGTTCATTAGAAACCGTTGATAATCAGCTGTTTCTGCTACGTTCCCGAATTCCGTTAAAAATCGGTGTTTTCTCTTTTGTTTCTTTGACCAAGATATTAAATAGCATAAACACATGACTTTGATAACACGGCAGTTAAAAGTATAAACCTGTATTATAAAACAATAAGTTTTTTTTTTAAAGCAAAAGTGTAACAAATAAAATTTTTAAATACTGGATAATACAAGTTAAAGTAACCACAGATTACACTTGACACAACTAACGTTAAGAACAGCCATGTTACCAAATTTATCCCCCTAAACCTTCGTCAAGTCCTCCCAGTTTGATCTTTGTCCCATTACATTACGCAGACCGAAAAAAAAACTATAATAAGTCGATCCAACCATCACACCGGTCAAAATGTTATTTTTTGTCAAGATATCTGCAGCCGTCTTGGCTTGACCCCGGGAAATTTCCCTTTTTGGGGTTTTTAATTTTTTTTTAAGTATCTAACGTTTGACTCCTACGATTTTTTTTTTAATTAGGAAGCCTCTTTACTTAATTAAATTACATTTTTGTTAGGAAATTTTTTAAAAGGGGGGAGGTAAAAACGTCATTTTGAATAAAGTGGTTTAATATATTTTTGGTTTTAAATGAATTTTTTTTCTTTGGGGGTTTTTTTTTTAAAAAAAAAAAAAATTTTTTTTTTTTTTAAAAAAATATTATTTTTAAATATATATATATATATATATATATATATATATATATATATATATATATATATATATATATATATATATATATATAATATATATATATTAAAAATTTCAAATTGTGGAAAAAAAGCCTCAACATTTTAATTCAAAAAATTGTGTTGAATAAAATTAAACAAGAAAAAATTGTTGTGGACATTAAGAAATGTCACGACAAGCCGAAACGTTTATTAACAATAAAAAAACTTTTATTCCGCAAAAACAAGAACCACTATACCCAGAAACTTACAAAAGAGTATATTATAAATGTCCGAGAAAACACTTTTTAATATATATATATATATATATATATATATATATATATATATATATATATATATATATATATATATATATATATATATATATATATATAATTTTATTATTTAGTATTCTTGGTTTTAAAAACGGTAAAGATAAAATTTTTAAATTTTAAAATATAAATTTTTAAAATTAAGTTTCGGCCCCTCAAAATATGGGGGCCTTCAAACAGAATTCTGCCTTCAAAGAAAAAACACAAATTAGAGTTTTATTAATTTCAAAAATTTAAGGTTACCCTTATTAAGAGAATTTAAAAGTATATTTAAAATTAAATAAAAAATTTTAAAATATAAAATTATTTATAAATATTATTAAAAATAAAAAATTTAAAAATATTAAAAAAAATATATATATATATATATATATATATATATATATATATAAAATATATACAGGATCCAAGTTTTGAAGCAGCAGGGGATCGGGAAACCGTAAAATACAACTTAAATAATACTTGGGATTTGGTAATAACCATGTCCACTTTAAAAAACAAAATTCCAATACTTCCCGGAGAACCAAAAACCCGAAATTGCCGTTTCCTTTTTTTTTTTTCTGACGTTATTTAAAGAAATATAAAAAACAAAACATTTCTCAGGCCCCCTTTTTAAGAAAACAGCTTAGAATTTTCCCGACTTTCTTTTCGAAACCATCATAACTTTTTTTTTTTAAATATCTAATTTTTTTCTTTTTTTGAAGAGTTATAACCCAATTAAAAGAGATAAATTAAATATTTATTAAAAAATGGAACCCCCCTATAAGAAAGATGTGCGTTTTTTTAAATCATTTTTTTAGGGGAAAAAAAGGTTTTTTTAACGAAAAGATTAAGTGTTATCATCATTGTAATTTTGGATTATAACTGCTTCAAAAAAAAAAATAAAAAATAGACCGTATTTAAAAAAAAATTGATGATGTTAAAAACGAAACGCCCGGGGGAAAAACTTTTTTTTCCGGATCCGCATGCCACTGAATCTGTCCCCGTATAAAAGTCGGTTAATTTTTCTTAAATAAATCTCAATCGAAAATGAACAGCAACAAAATATTGTTTTTTTCACCAAAGGAATGTTTATAAAAAGAAATCTTAAGAATGTCGTTCGATGGAATACGGAAAAGGATTCTTGCACTGATTTTTTCTTTATTCAAATCCAGAAAAAAAAAAGGTATCAAACTCCCGCATCGGCCTTGTAATTTGATGGATCAAAGTTCTGGATTAAATAATTCGTTTTATCTACCTTCAGTATCTGGTTTCCCTTGGGCCCCAAATTGTTTGCTTTTTGTTTTCGTTTACTTAGATCTTCGTATATTTTTATAAGTTCTTGTCACTGGATTTATTTTTTAGTCCAAGAGCTAAACTTAAACTTTCGGGGAAAGTAAGGGCCCTTAAATATTGGGCAATTTTTTTTCCCTTTCTAAAATGGGCTTATCCCCTCTCAAATATAAATACCTGTTGAAAAACTAAAAAAAAACTTTTAGGTCAAAAAAATTTTTTAAAAATGAAACTTAACTTTGGACAAGTATTAATTTTCATTATATTGAGCACAGGGTTTGGGGTTAAAAAGGATGTGGCGGAAGAGCTTAACATCCCAAAGAGTACTTTTCATTTTTTTAAAAAAAAAATGGCAAAACACGCCTTTAAAGGAAGGGGGGTTCGCCCAAACATCAATCAAGAACAAGGCAATATTTAGTTTTTTGAAAACCAACCAAAAACTGTAGTTACAGCAAAAAGGAAAGCAATTTCCCAGCCCTCGTTAGAACGGGCCGGGGAAGAATAAGGCAAATATCCAACTGGCCCCTCTGGCAGCCTTAAAACCGTTTTTCAAATGCAAATAAAGAACAAGATTGGATTTGTAAATTTTCGGAACCCCATTTTTGGGAAAATGTAATATTACAGATGAAAAAAGTTTCGGTCTGTTACAATGGGGTA
Organism: Listronotus oregonensis; assembly: GCA_019359885.1. NCBI lineage: Eukaryota > Metazoa > Arthropoda > Insecta > Coleoptera > Curculionidae > Listronotus > Listronotus oregonensis. The sequence goes on along the minus strand of JAHBCN010011193.1, from coordinate 13,081 downwards.
CTTAAAATAAGGTCAAGAAACATGATTTGATAAAAAAATGAAAATACCCAAAGGGACAAAATATGGGGGGGTTTTTGGAATATTTGAGGGTTGAGGTCAAGGACTTGGCGTATGTTTTTTTATCGGGAAAATTCAACGGAGGTATAAATAGATCTACTTACCTAAATCCAAAAATTTTGTCATGACTCATTTAATACCCCCCCCAACCGACGAAGCGGCTGGAGTAAAAAACTAACACAAGAAATTATTTTAAAACCTATATAATTTTCCGTTCAAATAACGTGAACCCCAAAAATTTCATCGCCACGTTTTCATAATTCGCAAGGATTCACCCGCCAGCGATCGCATTTAAAAAGCACCCAAATGTTTTAAAACATTGTTATCGGGGAAAACAAAAAAAGTGCAACACCCTTTCTTGTTTTCAACGGGGAATTTTAAAATAACTTCGACAGGGTTTTCGTGCTGTTGGATGATTTTATTTAGTTTTTTTGATTATGGACAATTTTTTAAGTTTAAATTTTTAAATTTCTATACAGGGGTTTTTTAAAAATTATAAATTTCTAATAATTATGTATAAGATATTGTTTGTGCCAATTTTTTAATAGTTTATCTTTTTTTTTTAATTTATATAAAGATTAGTGTTGTTAAGTGCTTTTTAAATTCTGAGCTATGAAAATTAACCAACCCTTTCTAGTTATCCGCCTATAAAAAAACTCAGTTAACGTTAAAAGAACGAATAATGGTTAAAAATGTTTAATGGTTGGGAACAAATCAGAACTAACCCTTTGGGTGCTGAGAGATATGTGCAACTTTAACAAAAGAATTGCGTACGGTATTGAGTTTTAAAAACAAAAAAAAACAATATTAGTAATTATGCGGATACTGGAAAATGCGATTTTTTTTTTTCCTTTTTTTTTTTCGATTGTTAACTGAATCAGAGGCTGTTTTTTTTGGGTGCCTCTTTTGTATTAAAAAAAAAATAATTGAATTGTTTAATTCCATTTTTACGACATATTCCTTTAAATTCGTCATTTGCACGAAAACATATTTAAAAAACCTCATGTTAACATTAAAAAAAAACTTTAAAAGTAAAGGAAAAAAAACCCTTTAAAGTTTAAAAAAAAAGTAGGTAAAACGTTTACGCCGAATTTAACTCGAAATTTAAAAAAGTTGATTTCCAGGTTTAATAGTTTTTTTTGACATTTTTTAAAAATATGGGAATTGCTTGCTCGACCCCCAAAATTTTGATCAAAAAAATTTCATATGGAAATCCTAAATATGGAACACAAAAACCCCAAATAGTTATTGGATTCTACAAGCTGATGATCAAGTCTTTATATGGGTATTTTTGATGAAGCAATGCGTGTAAATATCGTATTTAATATTAATTGCAAGATCGGTTGGGGAAATTTGGGAAAATGGGTTTTAACTTGGGTTGTTCATCGTTCTGCTTTTACATTTTTTTTTAAATTTTTGTTAAGACTAAAATTTTATTATTATTTTTCATGTAGCAAAAAAAAATCAGAAAGGGAAAATTAAATAAAAATGTATTTTTTTTAAAAAGGGGGAAAATCGCCAAAAAAATAATTTTGTGTTCTATGACTTCAAAATAGGAGGTGTGCAAAATTAACAAAAAAAATTAAAATTTTTATTAATATCATGTTTCCCTTTCTGTACTGGGTCGATTTCCGGACAGAAATTTTATCTTTCAGCAGGATAAGTGCCCCGTTCATACGGCCCGGCAAGTCGATGAATAGATGGAAGAGCAGCGTATCAGGTTTTTACCGTGGCCTGCACGTTGTCCGGATTTAAATGTTATGGAAAATGTTTGGGGCTTATTAGTTAAAAAAATAAATAGGGAAAATGAGTTTAGGCCGCAAAATGTAGAGGCGTGGAATGAGTTACGCAGAAATCCGGACTTCACCCGGGCTTTGGTCCATTCGATGCCTGGAAGGCTAAACTCTGTCTTAGAAAAAACGGGGCCGCAATAAAATATTAAATTTGTTTGAAAGGATATTTAAGTTTGTTTGGATTTATTAAATTGTTAATTAATTTATTAATTTGTTAGTTTTTATAAAATATAAATATTGTCTTTTACCTTTTGCTTTATTTAAAGTAATTAAAAGTAAAACAAGGTAAAAAAGAGCGATTTAAAATTACAGAAAATCAAAATTTGACAATTTTTTTGCCCAAAGATTTGGACAAAGCTACAATTTTTTGTACGACAAATTTAATAATATCTAAATAACAAAATCTGTGTCTGGCAGGATGTTTTTTCTTAATTTTGAACATCCCACGAACGTATGTCCTAAAAGTCTTAACTTATAAGCTACATGGTGATAAATTAAAAAAAAAACAGTTTTTTAATAATAACTGAGATAATATTGAAGAGATCTTTATGAAATTTGGTACATGCCTTCTATACATTAAGGTGCATTTTCTGATGTACACAATTTTTATTTTTTCTACCAGTGGCGTCCGTAAGGGTTTTGCTTTAAATATTATAAGAGAAAAAAATAGTACGCCACTGCTTTTTTAAAATAAAAATTACTTTTAAAATCCTCATTCATTTTTAAGCAAATTTGATGTCCTGGTTTTGCTTTGTTTGCAAGGAAGTTTAAAGGTGTATGGAAGCCCAATACTGTAGAACAAAATTGTCCAGGCGTGCAGGGCAGCGGGAATCGGGGGATTGGCCCCGCGGAGTTTGCGCAATAAATAGTAGGTCAGAGTCGGACTTCCATTATTTTTTTGTTACTATCTATAAAGTTGACATCATCAAATGTCAAATTCAAGCATTCACTGTTTTTTTTTGCACAAAATTGTTGGTTATTAAACGATACTACCATAGAATATTCAAATTATTGTGTATTATTGGATTTTATATCATCTGATATAATATGGAAAGAATAGATGGCGCCATTTTACAACCTTCTATTTAATCGGGATTTTGTATTTTTACCAAAAATCTTTGTAAATAAATAAAAACACGATTTTTAAAAAATAAATTTCAAACATTGTATGGTAGTTTTATGTACTTATCACCAATTTTGTGATAAAAGAGGGGCAAGATAGTGTAAATGAGTTTAATCTAATCCTAAAATTGTGGTTGTACATTAAAATTGAAAATTTTTATAACTGCTTTTTAGGGATATACTTTTCACTAATAACAAACATTCATGAGGCAGAATAACAGTGGTTAAAAATGTTTAGTAACCTTTGGTACCTAGGTATTCATTGTAACAGTAACCGTTAAATATTATGTGTCTACAGTATGTCGAGCTTAAAAAGTTGATAATGTAAGTTTAAGAAACCAAAAATCTAATTTCTTTTTAAACAAATACAGAAAAAGCAAAAAGGAACTTAAACATAAAATTGTACTATCTTTTATTCAATTAGAGGGACCTGTATATATTAAAATTTGCCTGGTCTGCCCAGTAATTAATAATTTTGATCCTTTAAAAGAATGTACTAAATTATTAAATGAAATAAAAGTACCTAAATGTAAACCTTATTTCTTTTTAATAATCCACAGAAATACACAAACATTGTGGAAATCATCTAAAAGATAGTTAAGATTGCCTTACTTTTCTCACTGCTATTTCCTATGAAATTTTCATTTTCTATAATTCATAATTGATATATTATTATTTATTCGGTTACCTAACGTTAGGTCTCATAAAAGCACCTAATTTAAATATAAGAAATACTTACCTAAAGTAAAAAATGCCGGGTATGTTACCCTCAGATTTGCAAGACAAAACCATACAACCTCTAGTCATTTTGTTACGATATTATAAGTAACAAACAATAAACACAAAATTATAGTCACAATTTAATAAACACTAAGCACTAAAATAAGAAGGTTTTTATCAATCCAAAAAAACTTCTGCAACCACAAAATATAATCACGCACAAAGCAAAACAATCGAAACTAATACGGCTCTCATAAAAGTAAATGTGTTGCCTAACTACACACTATTTATTAGTGTGTAAGTAGGCAACACATTAAATTATTTCGTGGAATTTCGTTATTGCGCAAAATCGGCGGGGCCAACTCTGACAGTTATTTTCATACTGAGCTGGACATTTTTTGATCGAATGGGCCATAGCATTGGGCTTCCATACACCTTTAAACTTCCTTGTTTGTTTGACGCATGGTTTTGGATTAAAAAATTAATCAATTTTTATTTTTCTCCTTAATTATTCCTTCTTTAAAAATTTTAATTTTACATTTTATTATATTTCATATATATATATTTTTATATTATAATAATATATTATATATTATATATATATATATACAATTTAAAAAGCTGCATTTTTTGTTCCATAAAATTTTTGGTATCTCTCATAGTTTTTGAGATACTGACGTTTTAAATTAAAAAAAAACATTAATATCTCAAAAAATATAAGTGATACAAAAAATTTTATAAAACAAAAAATACAGCATTTTAAATTGTCTATATAAAAAGTTATATAAACGTTTTTTATAGGATGAATTTAATAATTATAATAAAATTTCTTGAAGCTTTTGAGATATTGAGTTTAAAATCGTTAATATCTCAAAAAGTAAAAGAGATACAAAAATTTTTAAAAAAAAATACAATTTCATAATTATCTATATAAAAAGTTATATAAACATTTTCGATATGATTAATAATTAAAGAGAAAAACAAAAATTAAAATTAATGAATTTTCAAGTAAATTTTTAAGGTATTTTAAGAAAAAATCCCGAAAATTCGGTTTTTGCTCAAAATTTAATAAGGTTTTAAAAAATTTTATTTAAAGAGAAAAGGGGTTAAATTTTCCCAAAAAATTTTAAAGGTCGTTAGAAAAATAATAAATTTTGTATAGAATTTTTTTTGTATCTCTTATAGTTTTTGAGATATTGACGTTTAAAATTAAAAAAAATCGTTAATATCTCAAAAACTACAAAAGATTCAAACAAATTTTCAAAAAATACAGCATTTTAAATTGTCTATATTAAAAGTTATATAAACGTTTTTTATAGGATGAATTATAATTATAATAAAATTTCTTGTAGCTTTTGAGATATTGACGTTTAAAATCGTTAATATCTCAAAAAGTAAAAGAGATACAAAAAAAATTATAAAACAAAAAATACAGATTTCATAATTATCTATATAAAAAGTTATATAAACATTTTCGATATGATTAATAATAAAGAGATATAAACAAAAATGTCACTAAATTAAGGAATTGATCCTCAAGTAAAACAGTTTTAATTTTTTTAAGCAAAAACCATGCGTCGGGCAAAGAAAACCAAGAGATCAAATTTGCTCAAAAATAAATAAGGATTTTAAAAGTAATTTTTATTTTAAGAGAAAGCAGTGGCGTAATGTTTTTTCTCCAAAAATATTTAATGCAAAACCCGTACGGACGCCACTGGTAGAGAAAATAAAAATTTTGTACATCAGAAATTGCACCTTGATGCCTAGAAACATGTTCCAAATTTCATAAAGATGTCTACAATATTATCTCAGTTATTATCAAAAAATGTTTTTTTTTAAAACTTTATCACCCTGTATCTCAAAAGTTAAGATTTTTAGGACATACGTTCATAGACAGTTTTTTTCTTAATACTAAAATATCTTTAAGGAACACTCTGTATACCTTGTAAGTTAATCAATATGGCAGCCAAACTATACATTAATTTTTTAAGCTGCTTTTTGTCCCGAATACTTAACCGGAGTTTCTTGTTGTTCGGTTTATTTCAATTTTCCAAACGTTTTTGTTCGACTAATTAGGCATATAATGAGATCTTACTTAACTACCAATTTGCGGTAACAAGCCTGGCATAGTAACTTTTTGCCAGAGATCATTAAATCTTAGAAAATTTCCTTTTATCTCTCTTTAACTATGTCAATTTTTTTGTATAAAACTTTAAGATTTACCGTATTTCTTATATTATTCACCGTCCTTAAGGGGTAATACCCAAGGAAGTTTAAAGGTGTATGGAAGCCCAATACTGTAGAACAAAATTGTCCAGGCGTGCAGGGCAGCGGGAATAGGGGGTTGGCCCCGCGGAATTTGCGCAATGAATAGTAGGTCAGGGCCGGATTTCCATAATTCTTTGTTACTATCTATAAAATTGACATCATCAAATGTCAAATTCCAACATTCACTTTTTTTTTATTTTTTGCACAAAATTGTTGGTTATTAAAGGATACTACTATAGAATATTTAAAATTATTGTGTAAGATTAGATTTTATATCATCTGATATAATATGGAAAGAATAGATGGCGCCACTTTACTGCCTTCTATTTAAATGGTCAATATTTTTGGAAGTTTTGTATTTTTACCAAAAATCTTTGTAAATAAATAAAAACACGATTTTTTAAAATAAATTTCAAACAATGTATGAAAGTATTATGTACTTATCACCAATTTTGTGATAAAAGAAGGGCAAGATAGTGTAAATGAGTTTAATCTAATCCTAAGATTCTGGTTGTACATTAAAAAGTGAAAATTTTTATAACTGCTTTTTAGGCATATACTTTTCACTAATAACAAACATTCATGAGACAGAATAACAGTGGTTAAAAATGTTTAGTAACCTTTGGTATCTGAGTATCCATTGTAACAGTATCCGTTAAATATTATGTGTGTACAGTATGTCGAGCTTAAAAAGTTGATAATGCAAGATTAAGAAACCAAAAATCGAATTTATTTTTAAACAAATGGTATTGTCTCGAAAGTTGCCTCCTCTCCGATTTTGATCAAATTTGGTATATAGGGGTTTTGGGGCACTGATTACAAATCTGAAAAAATATCTTTTCGGCAACGTTTCGTTTCTGAGATCTTCATCATCAAAGTTGAAAATTAAACTAACCTCATTTTCACTATATTCTCCCTTCTTTTTGTACACAAATCTTGATTTTTACACTAAAGTGGCACACGATATTTTATAAACACCTTTTAAAACCTTGTATTTTTATTTATTTTACATCTTTTTTCCATTAAATTGCGAACTTTTAAGTTTAAAGGCAGCAGCCATATTTGCTTAAAAAATAAAAGTGTAAAAAAAGGTGTAAAATAAACATAAAAAAAAGTTTTTAAAAGGTGTTTGTGAAATATTGTGTGCCAATTTAGTGTAAAAATCAAGAATTTTGTGAAAAAAGAAGGAGGAATAGTGTAAATAAGGTTAGTTTGATTTTCAATTTTGATGATGAATATCTCGAAAACGAAACATTGCCGAATTTTTTTTTTTAGATTTGTAATCAGCGTCCCAAAAAACCGTACCAAAATTGTACTTCCTTTCATTCAATTAGAGGACCTGTATATATTAAAATTTGCCCAGTAATCAATAATTTTGATCCTTTAAAAGAGTGTACTAAATTATTAAATGAAATAAAAGTACCTAAATGTAAACCTTATTTCTTTTTAATAATCCACAGAAATACACAAACATTGTGGAAATCATCTAAAAGATAGTTAGGATTGCCTTACTTTTCTCACTAATATTTCCTATGAAATTTTCATTTTCTATTATTCATAATTGATATATTATTTATTCGGTTACCTAACTTTACGTCTTATAAGAAAAACCTAATTTAAATATAAAAATACTTACCTAAAGTTAAAAAGACGGGTATGTTACCCTTGGATTTGCAAGACAAAACCATACAACCTCTAGTCATTTTGTTACGATATTATAAGTAACAAACAATAAACACAAAATTATAGTCACAATTTAATAAGCACTAATCACTAAAATAAGAAGGTTTTGATCAATCCAAAAAACGGTACTCCGGCTCTCATAAAATTATGTGTTGGCTAACTTCACACTGATTTATCAGTGTGTAAGTAGGCAACACATTAAATTATTTCGTGGAATTTTGTTATTGCGCAGAATCGGCGGGGCCAACTCTGACAGTTATTTTCATACTGGGCTGGACATTTTTTGATCGAATGGGCCATAGCATTGGGCTTCCATACACCTTTAAACTTCCTTGGTAATACCTAGTCGAGATCATAATTTTTTTTATTTTATTTTTAGAGAGTACATAATTATGTCGAAGTATTTTGTCTAAAAATTTCATATTGATCCTGTAAATATTCTCAAAAACATACAAGTCCAGGAGAGAAGTAGGTAGGAAGGTAGGTTTAAAGTGAGTGGGTATAACACCCTTCCACCGCGACCGATTGGTCTATTGTGGCTCACACCTTTTTATATTTCTCCCACCAGGTCCTGACTTCTATTAAATCTGATGATCCTGTTGGGAGAGAGATCTTTCACCTCCCCCGGCAACAAGGTGTCATTGCCGAGGATTGCGAATCTTAGTCGTGCCCTTGCTGAGCACGAACACAGTTTGTGTTTAGCCGATTCACCCATAGCGGCACTCGGCGTCCTCCGCTAGGCCGATCTTGGCATGTGGTATTTCAATCTGCAATGTCCCGTGTACGGGGTGACAGGTAATGGTAAGCGGCCATATCTCATCAGATATTGGTCGTATAGATTTGAGAAAAAAAAAATTATAAAAGCCGCCAAGAGAAATTGCTGGAAATTATTTTCGAGTTTGTCAAACGCCGTGAGGGCGTAACACCAACACCAAGTAGAAAAATGGAATTTTTATAAAATTTTGTCTAATGAAAGTATATCGATGATATCATTTTCATATTTACTGACCATTTCCCCTTTCAATTTTGTCTAAAACGTTTTGTTCATCTATAAAATAAAGCGGGGGGAAGTTCAATTGTTTTTTTAAACAAACCAAGATTTCTCCCGTTTTTTGACCGATTTTAGCAAACTTAGGCTCATATGAAAGAGCATAATTTGCACTACAAAACGCTTATTTGGTTTTTGAATTTTTGACTTTTGCTGTCACCGCTAGATGGCTTAACTGAAATGGTAGCAAATTTTTGAGTTTTAAAAAAAAACAAATGTAATGGTATATTAATTTTTATATATTTTAAAGAGGATAAATTTTTCTATAATTTAATGAAAATAATTTATTATCTACCTTTTTTTTAAACCGTTGATATTGACCAAAATATAATTTTATTACATTAAAAAATGGCACGCCACTGTTTTTTATCAAAATAAAAATCAGTTTTGTAATCTCTTATTAGTTGCTAACAAAAAGAACCTCTTATTTTTTTCGTTAGACAAATGGTTTTTGGGTTGAAAAAAAAAAATAGGTTTACATACTGTTTACAATGATAATAATTAAAAAGGTAACAGTATGTAAACCTATTTTATTTTTTTAATCCAAAACCGTTTGTCTAACGAAAAAAAGTCAAGAGGTTCTTTTGTTACAACTAATAAGAGATTTAAAAACTGATTTTTCTTTTGATAAAAAACAGTGGGGCCCTTTTTAATGTAATAAAATTATATTTTGGTGAATATCAACGGTTAAAAAAGGTAAATAATAAATTCCTTTCATTAAATTATAGAAAAATTTATCCTCTTTAAAATATATAAAAAAATTTAAAATACCATTCATTTGTTTTTTTTTAAAATCAAAATTTGCTACCTTTCAGTTAACGCCATCTAGCCGACAGCAAAGTCAAAAATTCAAAATCAAATAAGCGTTTTGTAGTGAAGTTATGCTCTTTCATATAGCTAAGTTTGCTAAAATCGGTAAAAGAAACGGGAGAAATCTTGGTTTGTTTAAAAAAACAATTGAACTTCCCCACCCTTTATTTTCATAGATAGAACAAAACGTTTAGACAAAAAAAGTAGGGGAAAAGGTCGGTAAATATGAAAATGACATCATCGATATACTTTCATTGAAAAATTCTATAAAAATCTCATTTTTCTACTTGGATTTGGTTGTTACGCCCTCTAGCGGACGTTTGACAAACTCGAAAATAATTTCTAGCAATTTCTCTTGGCTACTTTTATTATTATTTTTTTTCTCAAATCTATACGACCAATATCTTATGAGATATGGCCGCTCGGTACCCTTAACTGATCACCCTGTACAGTCCACTAGAGTTTTAAGGTGTATCCTTGATTGCTCCAGTAGTTTGACAGTACATTGTTGGTTCGGAGGGCTTATGAAGGCCTTCGAGTGTCTGAGCAATTTAAGAGCCCATGCGCGCCGCGAAATTGGATCCAATTTCGGGTTCGGGGCATAATGTTTTTCTTAAAAACGGTATAAGTTATCGATAATTTTCAAAAACTATATGAAAGCCAACACTTAAATCTAGGCTTCTGCTGTAATAGTTTTTTAAATTTGGATTTAGTTTTCAATATTTCCTTGAGTGAAAGTCACCCAAAATCGGTTATGTTTAGATACTATTTTCTCTTAACTCGACTCGTATTTCAAAAATCCGCTACAGCAGAGGCATAGATTATTTCCTTACCTTCAAAATGGTGTATAATTTATGTCATTTAAGTGAAAAGTAGTTACCGAAAAACGTTATCTCCTGTATGCTTGCAATCGGAAACAACATCGCATCGATACACCGAATTTGGAAGAACCTAAATAAAATATAATATTTTTAATGCGGCTATACGAAAATTGCTGTAGTGGGAGTTTGTTAGTCTCCGCCCACCATCTCCGCGTCCTTTCGCCCGACCCCTAAGGTGTAGCGTAAATACACTCTTAAATAAAACAAATTTTAATACGAAACAATGTTTATTTTAACGAATAACACAATACAATCATTGAACAAAACTTAGTACCTAAAAAGTGTAAAAATATACAAAAATAATGAACTTTTAGCGTTTTAACGTACAAATTTATAATTTTTTGTGATGATAACAAGTATTACAGATGATAACGTAGAATATAAAATATTAATCTAGTCGAAAAGTGTGTTTTCTGCAAAAAAAGTTGGAAGGCTTCGAAAAATGTGAGCGATAGCTCGTTCGACGCGAAATGCGAATCTGAGAAAGGCGTTTTGAGAATTTTTTCTGCCAATAAAAATTGCAATTGTTATTAACAAAAAAAACGAGAAAAAAAAGCCATTCCGATTTTTGATGATAACTCAAAAATTATCAGAGATAGCGGAAATTGCAAAAGAGATCCTTGAAGAGGAGGAAATTTCCGATAAAAAAGTCCCGACTCCCGAAGTTCTATCTCCATTATTTATAATTTTAATTTAACGCTGAAAATAGGTCCTTGCGCGACTTTTTGGTTGCGCGCTCGGCGTCAAAACCGAGTACGTCACACTAAATAATAATTTTTGGGTATTAAATATTAATTGAAAATTTTTAAAAAATTATGGTGTATTCAGAACACTTCAAAGAATTTATTCCCGTTAAAAATTTACATTTAAGTTAATTTTTGAACCCAAAAAAGACAATTGTTAACTAACAAAATTTAAAATACTCATTGTACCGGGTGTCCAAGCAAGAAAATACACCAGCTGTATCTCAGATAATGTTAATCGCACAGCGTTGGGAAAAATATGTTTAGTAAAAGTGGTCAAGAGAAGTAGCTGGAAATTATTTTCAAGTTCCTGAAATAGCCGCTAGGGAGCATAACTGCGATCTTGAATCTAAAAAAGTGATGTTTCTGTGAATTTTGCTATATTAACCTAACAAAAAATACCTGATCTTTAAAGTCAAGCATAATTTGAACCTTTTTTGTTTAACAGTTTTTGCTGTATCTCTCAACATAAAGTGGTGGGGGGTATTTATACAGGGTGATTCACGTTGAGTGTCCTATTAAAAGTTCTGGGGAACCAAACAAAAGAACTTTTTAAAATTTGGTACACGGACATAAGAGGTAATAAGCTACATTCTAAAAATATTTTGGCAAGTGCAGCGTTTCCAGATCTAACCGAAACCAACGGCAACATTGTAATTTTAAATGGAACACCCTGTTTTTTATTGCATATTTGGATTCTACACAAAATTCTAAGTAAGTTTTATTAACATCTTTCTATACCTATATCTTACCGTTTTTAAGAAAATAATTAATCACTATTTTTTTAAAGGAAAATCACCATGTTAAAAAGGTTTAATATTTACGTGCCTAACCGAGCTGGATACCAGAATTTTTTTATGGGGTTAGACAATGCATGTATTTAAAAGATCTACATGCTATTATGGCAATATATCCTACAGGATGTCCCAAAAATTTGCATTTTTACCGATATTAAATAATGATTAAATCTCAATTTTTTTAAATACAACATACTGTTTTTTTTTATCTCATTTTCAAATAGACCAATATTTTACCTACAAAATGTCATACATGTTTCTATACCCATCTGCCACCGTTTTTAAATACAAACGAATTTTAATTTTTCCCTGTTTTTAAATACTATCCACAGTAAACCACCGGCTTAATTTACAATTTACCTAGGTAGGCCATGGAAGTTTGTATTTTAAATTGATCTGACAACTATTTGACATATAAGGTAAAAACTATTTATTTTGTTTGATTAATAAGGAATAAATGTTTAAAAAATTAAAATTTGCTTATATTTAAAAAACGGTGGCAGATGGGTATAGAAAGATGTATGGACATTTTGTAGGTAAATTATTGGTCTATTCAAAAATGGGATAAAATACAGTATGTTGTATTTAAAAAAGAGTTTTAATCGTTATTTAATATCGGTAAAAATTCAATTTTTTTGGGACACCCTGTAGGGTATATTGCTATAATAGCATGTAGATATTTTAATACATTTCATTGCCTAACCCCAAAAAAAAATTTCTAGTATCCAGCTCTGTTAGGCACGTAAATATTAAACCTTATTACATAGGGTTTCCCTTAAAAAAATAGTTATTAATTATTTTCCCAAAAACGGTAAGATATAGGTATAGGAAGAAGTTAATAAAACTTACTTAAATTTTATGTAGAATCCGAATATGTAATAAAAAACAGGGTGTTCCATTTAAAATTACAATGATTGCCGTTGGTTTCGGTTAGATCTGGCAACTACTTGCCAAAATATTTTTAAAATGTAGCTTATTACCTCTTATGACCGTGTACCAAATTTCAAAAAGTTCTTTTTTTTGGTTCCCCAGACCTTTTAATAGGACACTCAACGTGAATCACCCTGTAGATTTCCGTAAAAAACATCCTGTATCTTCAAAACGGCTAAGCCGATTTTAACAAGCTTGGGATAGTTGAAAAGAGCTATTCTTGGGCTAT
>JAHBCN010011192.1:0-29584 GCA_019359885.1 Listronotus oregonensis | reverse complement strand
ATACATCGTCCAGACCAGTTTTTTTTGTATACCATTCTGTTTTATTATTATTGTTTTTATTGTGTAGCGTTATATCTAGAAAATTTATTTTACTGTCGTTTTCGAATTCTATGGTGAATTTAAGTTTTTCGTAAAAGGCGTTAAAACAGTTAAGAATGTAGCCACCTATATTTATGGGAACTGCTGTTGGACAATAATCCATCTAAAGAGGAAAGGAAGCTGAAAATCCATTTCTGAAATTTCTTTCCTTTTCAGTTCCTCCAATACCATTTGAGCTAACACTGGATATAGAGGAGCCTACACACATCCTTCTACTTGTTTATAAAACTTATTTTGATACATAAAATGCATTGATTTCAAAATTAATTCAATAGCTTTAAAAATGCGTCCATTGGTATGTCTGTATAATTTTTAATGTCGTTCCATTTTTACCTATCTATTTGGAGAGCATGTTCTATTGTTGGATGTTTGTATACAGAGAAACCACATCGAAAGATACAAGAATGTGGTCATTTGGCATATGAATACTGTTTATTTTTTCTTTACAATCCCAGGAATATTTAATGTAAGTTTTACTTTTATTTATGATATTTTTTAAAATATTTAAAAAACAATGGATTTTGCACTTTTCTTGCCTCCTGTATTAAAAGAATTCTTTCAGCTAATTCCAGATTTTTCGACTTTTTTTCATGTTACCATAAAAGGCGACAAGGGCCAGTGTAAAATCGACTTTCGAAGCATTCAGTTTGTGATAGAGACTGTTAAACTGTTAGCATAGTTACGTTGCATTGTTGTTACCATAGAAACGTTAGTGAACCTGATTGCTAAAAAAACGGTGTAATACGAGGATCCGTGTCCGTGAACAAGACCCACGAGGAACTCGAATTCTCTAAGAATATTTGAATGCCTGTTGGAATTAGACAGCAAACAGCAGCTATGGAAGACTTAAATGCAGTAATGAAGCAAATCATAAAAGAAATGAAAATAGGTCAGGAAGAAATAAGAAGAAGTTAAGAAGAAATGAAGACCAGCTAAGAATCCATAAAAGAAGATTTAAAAATGAAATAAAGGTCAATCAAGAGGAAATGAAGAAAAATCAAGAAGAAATGAAGAAAAAAAATTAACAAGAAATGAAGAGTCAAATTCGAACTGGTCAAGAAATAGAAAAAAAGCCGAGTAGAAATGAAACAAAAGCTAAAAGAAAAACGGTAATAAATGGAGTTCACAGAAGAGGCACGCGCTCTAGTACTTGCTCTTCGAGGAAAAGCTATGAAGGTTTTAAGAAAAGCAATGTGATTATAAATCCATTGTGATGTTCCTGAAAAGGAGATATGGCGAAACGCATTTGCAGGCAGTTTATAAGGCGCAGCTGCAAGGACGAAGACAGAAATACATGAAAGCCTTCAGGAGTACGAAGCTGGTATTGTACGCCTAATAAACGTGATACTGACTATCTGGAAGAAATAAAACAAGAATTAGCATTGGGCAGTTGTATTCAAGTTTTCCGCGATCCTGATATGAACCAAGCTTTAAGAATGGCTAGACTTAAAAATGTTTCTAAAGGTCTTGCCTATGCACTTCAATTTGAAACAGCGATTGGCAGATGGGTGAAAGTCGCTATTCGGATTCCGTACTATAATTAAACTTCCTTTGCACGGTTTTTATCTAAACTATGTGCTTAGTTCTCTTTTCCTTTTCAATCGACGTTTATAAATTATAATAGATTGACCTTTTTCTAGATTTTACCAGATTAATGCTAGAGTATACTGGGACTTCCGAAAAACCAACACATATCTTTTTTACGGGACCTTAAACTAATATTGAATAGGGGCACCAAAAATCGTGTCCATTCTTTCCTCGAAAACACAGTCATATTGGCTGTAGTAGAATAACTTTGCCATGACTCTCTTTACTCACCAGTTTGTGGACTTTACGAAAAACTTTAATTGGCAAATACACATTATTTCTACAGCCACAGCAGCTAAAAAAATCTTGATTTTTCTCTTTCGAGCCAGAATCAGGTTTTGCATTACGTTCTTAATATGGCGTTGCCCAAAATTTTTTGCATTCTTTATTTCATTTAAAGAAGATCGTTCGCCTTATTAATGACCTCATTTTTATGAAAAAAACTTTCTTTTTTTGCGTACCGACTAAGTGTAGGGTGCGTTTTATAGGTATTTTTACGAATTATATTTAGAAGAATTCGCTAATATTAGTCCAACCCTAGCAGCTCCCAAAAAGTAACACGGAGTGCCACTTTCAGGCTTTCAGTCTAATCTTTAAAATGTCTAGGATGTGAAACTTCCTGCCTGCAGAGTTCTTTCCTTTTCCTTCAAATCCCCAAATCTTAAAGTTCCGTGTTCATAAAATGCTTCTTACTTTACCTTAGAGACCCACCGTTTTCAAGTACAAAACAACTAAACTATTTTAAATGTAAATAAAAATTAAAATTATTATTTTTTAAACATTACTTTGTAATTGATACAAATTTGAGAGCCATTTATTAATATTTACACATATACACAATTAACAGATTCAAAAATGCTTCCAAAATTTCTATAATTTTCAAAGTCCACTTTAGATAATTTTAATATTAAGTATTACATTGTGACATTTACAGCAATCTTTAATATTTATTTTATTATTTTTTATAATTTTTAAAGAACAATTTTAGGCATTTTTTTATGTCTGTGGTTGCATCATTTTCAAGAACATACAGGGAGTGTTTTTTGATTTTGTTTTGCGAATGCATATAATACGGAAATATTTTAAAACTTTTATTATTAAAGTTCTTAAATTATTTTTTTTTCGGGTGCAAACTACGAATTGAATTTTAAAAGTAAAAGAAATTGTTCCTTAGAGAGTCGTATGAATTGTGTTGTTGCCATTAGAAACTATTTACTTAAAAAGTTAATTTAAAAATTACCCTTTTTTCAAAATCCATTTAATTTTAGTAAAGTAGATTTAGGTAAAAAATATTAGTGTCCGGCCGAAGATCAATTTTTGTCCGAAGTAGAAGCCGATTGTGGAGTTTATAGAAAGCAAAATATGCAAAAAGTTAATTTGTTGGCCTTGCTTATCGGTCGGTTCGACTGCCCTGCTGCCACCGACTTAATTTTTTGATTAAACCAAACCTTCTAAATTTGTTGGTTTTCTCGTTTTCGGATTCGCCGAATCGTCTGCTGTTTTGGGCCGAAGGTCGATTGTGGCCAAATGTTACCGAAACTGAACCTTCGGCCGGAAACTAGAAAATGTCTGATAAATATTGGTTTGTTAAAACAGAAAAAAAATGTTAAGTTAAAATGATTCAAAAAGGTGTATAAGATTATTTTGGCCAGATTAATGTAATTATTATATCTGTCGAATTAAATTAATAGACACAAAACCAATTACCAATTTAGGTCATTCTTTAAGAAATTTTGCCCAAGGGTTATAAAGATAATAGCATACATTTTATTAAAGGTTTCGATAAAGCCTATAACATAAAAATATCCTGTTATCTCAGCCTGGTAATAAATTTTCACGGTTTGCAGATGATCCTCTAATAAAACTAGGTAATATTATAAATATATAATTTTCTAAGAATTTTATTATTCGCGTAAAGTATGTATTAAACTTACAATTAAAACGGATTTAATTAACTAACTTTTGACGGTACGAATATTTGATAATAAAAATAACAGGCTAATATGCTTATTTACAAATTGCAAAAAAATCAGCTAAATAAATAAGTCTTGGTAACAGTTTGTATAGGTATTTATTCTTTACAGTTTAGTTGACAGTATTTTAAACACAAATTTGAAAATAGTTTTTTTAATGATTTTTAATTCTTGTAAATATCCTCGAAAGTTTGATGCCTACGGTGGATGTTCTAAGGGAAGTAAAAGTCTATTAATGCCGGACATAAAGATTTGAAAGTTAAGGATAATCCTCATCATTTATATTTGGACACTCTGGGGAATAAAGAGCCGACGAAGTTGGAAGATGTGAGGATTCTCTAGATGTTGGTGTAAAGTGATATATGGGAGTGGCATTTAATTTTGCTCTTTTAAAAGCTACAAGGAGCTAAATCGTGGAGATACCTATAAAAAAGGGACATATCCCTTACAGCTTATCGGTGGGCAAGATTAGAAAGCTTTATGATAAGAGTGTGATCATTAAAAAGGTAAATAGAATCAAAAATGCCGTTGTGGGAAAAGGCATAAACAGTACCTAGACAAAGTTGAACTTGATACATATAGAGCGTATGGGTTTGAAGTAAATAAGTATTTTCTGTCTCGAAAAAGTGTTTAAAAAGCAGCTGTGGCTATGGAACAATATGTTTATGTAATTTTAAATCATTCTGAAAAGTAACGCCTACAAGATTAAATTATTCTTTGTTTTTTAAAATTTGGCGGTTCATATGTAAGGGATGACAATAAATAGCTTTTTAATTATAACTAAAATGATTTCTGTCTTTGAGGCAACAAACTAAACGACATGTTGGACCCTCAATCAGGTATGAATTAATGACTCCGTGGAAAGATCTGCGCTTTGCTTGTTTTTTATATCAGTTTTAAAGTCTGGGGTAGAGAGGTAAGCCAGGAATGAAGGGTACTAGGATCAGCAAAACTGTGAATTAGGTAAATTGTGAAAAAGAGAAAGTCGTTAACGTGAAGACAAAATAGAATCGGTGCCAGTACTGAGCCTCGAGGTGCCTTAGTATTGACTTGAAAAGAACCATTTACCATAAAAAATACATGTTGATTAGAAAAAAACTGACACCCAAGCATAAAGTTTAGGTAGACCGTAGAAAAGAATTCGGCCAAGAAGCGCAATATTCCAAACCTGGTCAAAGGCCTTAGTTATGTCCAGGACAATGATAAAGATTTTTAAACTTAAAAGACTATAATTTCAGTTATTGGATAGGTACAACTGAATGATTTGCTGTGCATCTTTTGTGGCGGAATACGTACTGTCTAGTATAATAAGTTGGTGTTTTTTCAAATATTTCAAAATCTGAAAATTAAATAATTAATTCATTACCTTATCAACAACTAAGAGAAGAAAAAAAAGTATATATTTAATAGAGATCCTTTAGATCCTTTCTTAAGAAAAGATCGCACTTGTGTGGCTTTTTAGCTCCGTGAAAATGCTTTTATCATATATCATATCATATTTATTCATCAAAAGTAGATATGCTATACCGGTATCAACATAATAAGGGTAGTTTTTCCCATGTATTTCTTATGGGAGAAATTTCAGGTCCATTCTGCAATTTTAGTGCCATCTTCAACCCCTACTCAAAATAGAGGATGATTTTAAAATAGGGGTAGTTTTTGTAGAGCCATTAGTAGCCACCTAACACCACCAGGGTCATTTTACATTTGACGTCATCATGGTCAGCAGGGTCAGTTTAAAAATAATTAAATAAATAAAATCTTCAAATAAATAACCTAGCAGGATTCGAACCGCCGTCCTGTTGCTTCAAAGTCCAATTTCCAATTTAATAATGCTTTTATTATTAATTTTAAAGTTACATTACATTTACATATTACATTTTATTTATATATATACAATTACATTTTCTTCACCTTGTTCAGGCAGAAAAGACAACGCAGCCAGGAGGGCCGGGAGCAGGTGTTGGCTCCTTTGGCAATATGCAAAAGTTTTGGTTTAGTTTTAATATGCCCACCAGAGTGACTTTACAAGCATAATGAGCGAGATAATATTACCTTTCGGTTTAAAAGATTTTTGTTTTTGATGAATTTTTATTTTTTGTTGTTGTAATGTTGTTTTCTAGGAAAGCTTCAAAGTCCACTGCACTACCATTGCACCACGGGAGAATATTAGATATTGTCTTATGCACTAACTTTTGGCGCTCGGGCAATAAAAAACGGTGCCGTTATTTGAAAATACGGTGCCGTTATTTAAAAAACGGTGCCGTTATTTGAAAATACGGTGCCGTTTTTTAAAAAACGGTGCCGTTATTTAAAAAACGGTGCCGTTATTTGAAAATACGGTGCCGTTATTTTAAAAACGGTGCCGTTATTTAAAAAACGGTACCGTTATTTGAAAATACGGTGCCGTTATTTAAAAAACGGTGTCGTTATTTGAAAATACGGTGCCGTTATTTAAAAAACGGTGCCGTTATTTGGAAATACAGTGCCGTTATTAGAAAAACGGTGCCGTTATTTGGAAATACAGGGCTGTTATTTGAAAATACAGGGCTGTTATTTAAAATACTGTTATTTGGAAAAACAGTGCTGTTATTTGAAAATAAGCGAATAAACTTCTAATTTTCCATTGCATTTATTTTATGAAAATTAATACTCGTAATATTCTGTGAGTTGAAAGCGCATTTATGGTAGAGAGATAAAAATTTTGTATGATTGCATCTTGTTAATTTATTTTCCAAAATATACAGTTAAACAAAGCCCTTCTGACCTCATACCTTTAATCGCTGATTGCTATTTTGATCGAAAGTCTATAATTTGATAGAGGGTGGAGAAAAATTAGAATTTATTTAAAAACGAATTATTTAAATCTGTTGATAAATAAAAAAGTTATACATAGTGTTGCCAAAAAGGCTTTATGCTTATATTACATTTTAACATCAAATATGTATGTTTTAACATCCTGAATTAGAATAAAAAACAATTATCTAAATCTGTTGTTATACATAGTGTTGCCAAAAAGGCTTTAAGATAATATTAAATTTAAACATCAAATATGTATGTTTTAACATACTGAATTAGAATAAAAATAAATTATATAAAATTTTGATTAGTTAAAAATTAAACATCTACAACCTATTTAAGCGCTTAAAGTTGCGATCAGATTACATGAATCGGTTTCAGTACATACAATATTTGCGGTTTTTTGTCGTGTTCGCGCTGTGTTGTGAGGTGCACGTACTTCTGCCACATCTCGCCCACAGCCTGAACAAGATAAAATCGCATACCAAGCATTCTTGGCATTCTGAATTCTCTTTTTATAAACAAACCTACATTAGTTGTTATTAATTTTAACTGTTTATCAGTTAAGATCAGTTTTATTTCTATTTTAAAAGTATACTTTACAGTCCCCAAAGAGCTGCATACCAATAATGACCACCCTAAGTAGAAAGCACCCCAATTGACCCAAAAAACATAGGTGAAAAAACCCCAGACCCTATAGAGTCTCCAAAAATTAGCCAAGACAATTACGAACTAATGAAACTTCTTATGTTTACGAGCACTACCTGCAGATTATGTAAGGAGTTCTATCGCAAGAACCAGTGCCAGAGCGACCTAATAAAGCAAAAGACCAGCATATTGAAACACTTGCGCGAGTTAAATAACGAGATCGGCAGAGCTTCTTTTAAAAAAGTTTTATTTTACAAAAAATGGGCTTGAATAATTACAAACTAACTTATTATTTTAAAATTAGAATTAAAACTAAGGTGAACAATTATTACGAACAGCACGGAGCTTTGACACGCAAATAATGTTACCATTGACTATGCAAAAACTGTATATATAGGTAAAGATTGCATAGTCAGCGATAAATGCCTATTCTAGGGATATTACTCCTCCACCCTCAGATTTTTCAACGTCCTCGTTGATGATTTTTTGGAGTGTCTTCACTGGAATGGTCTTAAGGTGCCTATGTTTCTTCCACTGGTACAAAGCTATACTAATACAACAGATAAAAATGATACAAATTGTTGTTAATATAAAATAATTGTGCGGGACAAGTTTTTCGAAATTTATTGGTTCCAAAAGGTCTTCTTGCATATTTATAGGGTTTTCTAAGTGCCTAATTTGAAGATTAATAGAAAGATTTGTAAGCTGAAGATTATTTGCTTCAGGAAATTTTACAATGGATACATTATTTATAGCTAAGGAGTATTTATGGTGGTTAATTATAATGTCACATTGGCTCTGTATAAGGGAGCAACCTTGTATATTTAATTTTTGAAACTGAAAACAGTTTTCATAAATTGTTTCTGTATTTTTACTACAAAATAATAATGAGTTTTTATACGTTAAGCTGTGCACTTGGTAGTTATTTTGCACGGTTGCATATTGGCAATTATTTGGTAGGAAACAACTATTTACAAGAGGATCGGAACATATCCATCTTGAATTAATTTCTTCACACTTTTTATACCATAATTGATTACAATAGTATTTGCTAGGACTAATTAGGATTTTTTAGTCGTTACTAGGTATTGGATATACAAAGTTTAAATTACAAACACTTTTTTCAAAAATTGGGATCTTAATTGCAAGAATTGCCATTTCATCTAATATTAAAAGACCGGTTTTACAAATAAGGCTAAGTTCTGAAATGTGTCTAATAGACCAGAGGGTGTTTTTTGGATAATGTAAAATTAAATATTGCCAGATTTCATTTATTTCGTTTAAACTTAAAATTTCCAGATCTAAAGTCTGCAGGTGGGCAAATGAAAAAATTCTTAGTATTTTTTCTAAAAATTGGTTTAGGCTATTTATTTGAATAAATTGGTCTTGAATGGATAATATTAGATTAATTTCATTATTAAGTTTAGACAATTCAGATTTAATAGTTTTTGAATTTTCATTAATAATTTTTATATTTTCTTGGTATTTATTCATAATATTTCCTGCAAATGAGCTTAGGTCGTTAATTTTGTGCATCGCATTCAGTTGATTATGCTTTAGTATTTCAAAATTCTCGGTAATTGTTTCTAGGTCAGTATTGTCTAGATTTCCTGTGACAAATTTGATGCCACTACCAACAAAGTTCATTAAACCGCGCTTCTTGCGATTAATTTTATAAACATTTAATAAATGGAAAAATTGTGTTTTCGTAAAATTATTATTTTGCTTATTCACCAAAGATTCTAAAATTAAAACATTGCTATATAATTGCGATAAAGTAAACTTAATGCTAGATATATTAAAGGGTATATACGTAGTATGATAATGACTAATTATTAGGGATGGTGCCACTTCTTCCACATAGTAGCCATTATTAGGAAGATTGTAGGCCTGAAGGGCCTGGCTGAGGTGCACTTGAGCCTGCAGGATCAGGATCGGGAGGCTGAAAAGAAACAGGATTTTTCCTGAGTCGTTTTATATTTCTTAGGTGGGTTGTAGTTGGTTTTTTCTTAGAAATTCCAGTTATTTTATTTTTACTTACAACTGTCACTTTTGTTTTAATATATTGGGGGTTCATTTTATTTCTTTTAAATATTATTTCGTCTGTCTGGATGTTTGGGGGTTCTTCAGTATTTTTATTTTGTTTAAGTGTGTTTTGTGCTTGTTTGTCATAGGTGGATTTGTAAAGATGCTCGTAAAATGGTAATAATTCCTTTTTACGTTTTTCGTTATATTGTTCAAAAAGCGTAAGGTCGTTATTTATATTGGGTTCATTTAAATACGGGCCGTATAAAATAGAAAAAGGGGAATGACCTGTGGTAGAGTGAATGCTCTGATTGTAAATTAGAATGGCAGAAATCATAAGATTTTGAGGGGTTTCGTCAGGATTTTGCATTTTTAAAATTCTAAGTTTTTCTAAAATGGTTGAATGTAGTCTTTCAACGGGGCTGTTAGACGATGAGTTTCTCGGGGTTGTATAGTGTACTTCTATACCAAAAAGTTGACAAAATTCTTTGAAAACATTATTTTGGAACTTTACCCTGGTCAACCACTATTTTTTGGGGTGTGTTATGGTGTGAAAAATAGTGCCTTAACTTGCTAAGAATCGTGACT
Organism: Listronotus oregonensis; assembly: GCA_019359885.1. Taxonomy (NCBI): domain Eukaryota; kingdom Metazoa; phylum Arthropoda; class Insecta; order Coleoptera; family Curculionidae; genus Listronotus; species Listronotus oregonensis. The sequence goes on along the minus strand of JAHBCN010011192.1, from coordinate 19,865 downwards.
GCGTTTTTATCAGATACATAGTAAGCTTGAGAATATTTTGAAAAAGAGTCGATTATTGTAAGAAATTGGCAATTTGAAAATTGAAATAGGTCTAAATGGATAGTTTTAAAGGGTTTTTCTGCAAGCAAGGGGCCTTCGTACGCAATTTTATAGGGATGTCTTTCGTATTTGTTTTGAAGACAAAGTTCACATTTATTTATGAAAGTTGTAACGGAGTCCCTTAATTTAGGCCAATAATATTTTTGTTTTAAGTGATTGTAGGTTTCGGTTATGCCGTTATGGTTATTTTTATGATAATTTGCAATAATTTCTTGTTGTTGTTCGACGTTAGTAACGTCTGTTAAATAAACTGTAGAAAAAACAAGTTTTGCAAAGGTGTTTAAATTTGCAGAGATTAATCTTTGAAATTCGATTTTTAGTTCTTCGTTGGGTATGAAAATGGTAAAAGTAAGGTCTGGCCTAATTATCTCTTTTATAATTTTTAATATGTGTTCTTGCCTGTTTTCTTTACAAATTCGAACAAAGTGGTGATTTTTATTAAAAGGTTTGGTATAGTTATGTTTAAAATTTTCACCATAATCTATCACAAGACGGTTTGTGGCATAATTTAAGGGTAGTTCTGAGATTGGTAAGTGTTTTCCTTGGGTGTCGTTGTTTGAATGTACGGTTACGTCGGAGTTTTTATCGTTTATCTCAGGATTAGTGGGTGTGTATTCTTGAGATTGTTGGTTTGTCGTACTTTGGGGAGTTTCGTTTTCTACTACGTCATTGTATTTTTCGTTAAGAACATAATCCATTAAATCGAAGTCGGCGAGATTAGCGACTGTTTCGTCAGCATTAGGGGCGTTAGATTCTAAGTCATGGTTATCTTTTTCGTTCGTCTCGTTGGCGTTAAGTTCAATGCGAGATAGGGCGTCAGCTACAAAGTTTTCTTTACCCTTTTTGTATTTGGTCTCGAAATTGTATTCTTCGAGTTGTAATTTCCAACGGATAAGACGCGCATTGGGTTCTTTAATTTTTGTGAGCCAAACTAAGGGGTTGTGATCTGTTTCGACTGTAAATTTTACGCCATATAGATAACATCGGAAATGTTTAATGGAATTAATAATGGAAAGCAACTCGCGTTCAATCGTAGAATAATTTCTCTCGGCTGAGTTAAGAGTGCGAGAGTAAAATGCAATAGGGTGGTCATTTTGAGATAAAACGCTACCTATAGCGATGTTTGAGGCATCAGTGGTTAATGTGAATGGCTTACTGAAATCGGGGTATTGAAGGACAGGCGAGTTACTAAGAATTTCCTTACATTTTAGAAATGCTTCTTGATATTCTTGATTACCAATGCATTTCTCACTTCCTTTTCTAAGACATTTTGTTATTGGAAAAGTGATTTTAGAAAAATTTTTGATGAACCTACGATAATATCCTACGAGTCCCAAAAGGCTTTAATTTCTTTTTGAGTTTTTGGCATGGGATATCTTTGTATAGCTTCAATTTTTGAAGGATTGGGTTTTATTCCCTCGGGGGTGATAATATGACCTAAAAATGCGACTTCTTTTGATAGAAATTCTGATTTGTCTGGTTGAATTTTAAATTTACTTCCCTAAATCTTTTAAAAATTTTCCTAATATGATCTATATGTTCAGAAAGGGATTTTAAAAAAATTACAACGTCATCCATGTAAACAAAACAGAATTTGTATAGAAAATCTCTCAAGACTTCGTCCATCATTCTTTGGAAAGTAGCAGGGGCGTTCTTGAGACCAAATGGCATGCGTAGGTATTCATAATGACCGTTGTTTACAGTAAAAGCTGTTTTTCTGATGGAATCCGGGTGCATTTCAATTTGGTGGAACCCTTGGGCTAGATCTAAGGTAGTAAAGTAAGTGCATTTACCAAGGCTGTCTAAAATCTCGTCAATTCTTGGAAGGGGGTACTTTCTTCGATCGTGACGTCATTATTGAGGCGCCTATAATCTATGACCAATCTAAATTTTCGTTTGCCAGACGCATCTGGTTTCTTAGGAACAATCCATACAGGGGCTGAATATGGAGAAATAGAAGGCCGAATTATTTTGTTGTCAAGTAATTTTCGAATTTGAGCTTGTATTTCTTTGTTCATGCTAGGGGGATGTCTATAAGATTTAACGTAAATAGGTCTGTCGTCTTTTGTTCTTATAATATGTTTTGTTTGGCTAGTAAATGTTAAGTCACAGTCTTCGTGATACATAATGTCTTTAAATTCATGGCAAAGTGGTAGGATTTTTTGTTTTTCTAAAGGTGATCTAGTCTTAACTGGAATTTGGGGTTAAATTTTTCAGGGGTAGTTTTAGGGGGGTCAAGAACTTCGAATTGGTCTTGTGGAATGACCTTTATTCTTTGATGAAAATTTACATTTACGTTAGGGGTTGGATTAGGAATTTTACAAAAGCCGTTTTCAATATTTATAAGAGAGTCCGGAATAATTTGGTCATTAATTTTAAATGAAGGTAAAATAGCTACGCCTTTTTCATAATTTACTGGTATAACTAAATAATTTTTATTAAATTTTTTAACTGGTTGATTTAAAGGTTTGTTATAAGCAAGAGAAAAGGTATTTTATATTTTTAAGAGTTAAGGTTTTATCTTTATAATCAATTAATGCATTTAAAGTTTTAAGATCTTTTGTTCCAATTAAAGCATCAAAATCGCTGTGCCAATTTAAAACTCTCATTTTAAAATTTTTGTTTATGCCTAATTCTTCTAATAAAGGTATTTCTAAATTTTTGTTTTCTTTATACACTTTTTTACAAGCGGTTACTTCAAAGGACTCATAAAAAATATTATTTGGAAATAAATTTGCTATTTTTGGCGTAATAATAGAATCGGATGCGCCGGAGTCAATTAAAACGGTTATTTGTTTTTGTGGTAAATAAAAGTAGGGTAGCTCTATCTGTTGGGCTATATTATTTAAGTTAATTTTTGATCCGAGGCCGGATTTTGAAAATTTTCGGAATCTTCTTCATTGTATTCAAAATTTTGGGTGTAGTGAACTTGGTCGTCGAAAGGAGGGTCGAAATTTTCTGAAAAGGGTTGATTCTCAAAATATTGTGTGTAGGAAGTATCTGGGGGTTGACTTAAGTCAGATGATTCATAGGGTTGGCAAATTTCGACATTGGTAAGTTCTTCGGATTTAAAATTTCTTGGACCTGTACTTTGGAAAAAATTGGGGTATCTATTTGGGTTTGTCTTTGTTGTGTTCGTGATGGGCCAGCTGTCGAGACTGTCATTGGGACAGGGGCATCTTGTCTAGGGGGATTGTTTTGTTGATTTATAGGTTTGGCTTGCCTGCCAAAAACTTGGGCATTTGTCGGGTAATGCCGTGGAACGGGTCGAGGTTGAACAAAAACGGGTTGACTAGGAAACGGTTGGGGTTGCATAAATGTAGGCATAGGAGGTTGGGAGTTAAGATATTGTCTATTAAAAGATTTTTGATTAACATTGTTATTATTATTATGATTATCATTTCGCTTTGAATATTGCAGATTAGTAAATTGATTTGTAAAATTAACTTGAGACTCTATCATATTAAAATTAACAACATATGTGTACGCGTCGTTTAAGGTTTCAGGCCGTTGTAGCATTAACATAGTTTTTAATGTTTGCGGTGAATTAGCCGTTAAAATTAAAACAGATGTATTTTCTACCTGGTTAATCAAAAGTAGTTTTGCGGCGTCGTTTGGGACTTCGCAATTTATTTTGGAAATTATTCTTTGTATAAATGTTTTTAACCTATCGACAAATTCTAAAATGTTTTCTCCTTTATTAATTTTAAAATATTGCAGTTGTTGCATTAAAATAGAATAAGTAATTGGGTCGCCAAATTTCTTTCTTAATTCAGTTTTTATTGAAGGCCAATCGGTAAGATCGGGCCGAGATAATAAGAAATTTTGAGCATTATCAACTAATTTTGATTTAATTGCAGCTAAAATTACCTTTTTCTGGTCTTCAGATGCCAGAGCTGTGTAATATAAATTATAAAATTCATCCACTGCGATTATAAAGCTTTCTAAATGATTTTGATTGCCAGAGAAAGTTGGTAAAAGAGAGGTGAAAAATCTAATATTTTCCATTTTATTATTATCTAAATTTAAATTTTCTACTAAAACAACTAATTCTTCCTGTGCTTCAGGAGTTAAAGTTTTTTCTAAAATATTAGTTTCAGAGTCGGAGTTTTCCGAACTATCAGATTCACTGTCAGAACTTTCTGCTTTATTTTTGCTATTTAAACCTAAGGCAGCCCTATTTTTTAGTAAAATTTTCCTTAAACGTAAAGAAGCGTCAGACATAAATGGCAATTCAGCAATTACTTACAATATATACAAGGAAGAGTCCATAAAGATATATTGAAGCGGTACAGCACCAATGGATTTTCCAATAGAGGTGTGGCTGAGGATTCCGGGACGTCTGGAGGCTTCAGTGATGTCTAGAAGATGGTCGATCTACGTTGGGGTCAGCAACTGGGTGGACGGGTCACTAGCAACACGGCAGCCGACTGGTCACCAATTCCTTTGGACTTCGCTGGGTACAAATCTTCTTCTGATTTTTCAGAAAAATCGCACACAGTTTTTAAGTCCGTTTTTTGAATAGTGCGCTAAGAATTAAAATTCACTTTCATTCAACGAAGAGGCCGATAAAGAACGAAATCGCACTATCCTGTTCGCAGCGCCAGTTAAATAACGAGATCGGCAGAGCTTCTTTTAAAAAAGTTTTATTTTACAAAAAATGGGCTTGAATAATTACAAACTAACTTATTATTTTAAAATTAGAATTAAAACTAAGGTGAACAATTATTACGAACAGCACGGAGCTTTGACACGCAAATAATGTTACCATTGACTATGCAAAAACTGTATATATAGGTAAAGATTGCATAGTCAGCGATAAATGCCTATTCTAGGGATATTACTCGCGAATATCATCCTCAGCTAAACGACACGCACCTCGAGGGAGGAGCCAAAGCGCCAAATAACTCTCCAGTCGTAAATCCCTACAATTTTCCGGCAAATAGCAATACCAACAATGAAAAACAAATAAATCTACAAACACAAATAGCTCTTCTGGACCAACAAGATGAATTAGAAAGATTAAAAGCTACCCAACAAAAACAACAAGAATTTGCATTGGCGAAAAACAGAAAACGGCTCCGAAATTCACCCGACGGAGGAAAACTGTTTGAAATCCGTACTTTCAAACAAAGCAAAACTATTACGTCTAACAGATTCGAACCTCTAAGTAATGATGAAGATACAGACATAAACCCCACATGGAATGAAGAGATGGAGGAGACTGCAGACAAAGACACAAGAAACCAAAACCAAACGAATCAAGAAAGACAAACCGAAATAAATACCAACCAAAATAAGACCAAAAAGGATAGAAAACCACCACCTATAGTCATCAGCGGAACCCTAAATACAAACAAAAAATTTACGACGTTTACAAATCACCTAAACAACTCAATCGGGAAACAAAACTACACTTTTAAAACAACAAAATTTAGCACGATCGTATACTGCGAAAATCACGAAAGCTACAAAAAATATAGACAAGAGTTGGAAAATGAAGACCAGACAGAATGGCACACCTACTCAACAGAAGAAGAAAAGACCCATGGATTCGTCTTAAAGGGCCTAGACCACCTACCGAACATCGAAGAAATTAGAAACGAATTAATACAAGAACACAAGATAGAAGTCAAGAACATCTATGTGATGAATACAAGAACAAGGCCGATGCATCTAGTGGTAACCAGTGCTAACTTAAAGCTTACCGAAATCCAAAAAGTTAAATATTTAAACAACGTTCGAGTAAACTGGGAAAGACGCAGACAGGACAGAGAAGTAGTACAATGCCGCCGTTGTTGCAGATGGGGGCATACAAGAACAAATTGCCATTATGCTCCACGATGCGACAACTGCTCAAAAACTCATTATACCATCGAGTGCACAACCCCCGAACAATTAAAATGTGCTAACTGCGGCCTTGAGCATAAAGCCTCGTCTACCACGTGCAAAATTTATGAATATAGAGCAAACAACATCCAACAAAGACAGAACAGTAAACCCAAATATATTGATGCACCACAACCAGCAACAAATGCGTGGAAAAAAGAAGCCGGCAGGGCAAATGCCGCATCGGTGAGCAGGGCAAGTGCTCCGAGCACCAATATACAAAGCCAAGAAGAATTTCCGCCGCTAAAACCCAGGATACGCTTGCCGATGGAAGACCGCCCACCGGGAGGCCAGAACACACGTGGAGATATCGGCGTAAGTCAGCTACAAAGCGTTTTCAGCGAATTCAATAGTAAAATCAACGTACGGGAAACAATACGTTTCTTACAAGACTTTATACGGACAATGACACAACATACAAACAAATTTGACAGGGCCATGGCTCTCGTGGAATTCACTGAAAGAATCGACGACTACGATATTTAAAAGACTTAGATTAATACAATGGAACGCAAACGGCATCAAAAACAAATTAGGTGAACTTATAAACTTTCTACAAACATATAACGTAGACATAATGGCAATCTGTGAAACTAAACTAGCACGAGAAGACAAACTTACCATACGAAATTACACCATACATAGACAAGACAGAAACGCACGTGGAGAAGGCGTGGCTCTTTTCGTAAAAACACTCCATTCCTCACGTTTCATTAGGAAACGCAAATTCACTAATAGAAAACATATCAATTAAACTAAGGAATGGAGTGGTGATAAATTGTAGCTACGCCAAACCCAGACTTCCCATACAACAAGCAGACTTTGACGCGATTTTTAATCTGGCACACAAAGTACTCGTACTATGCGACCTTAACGCACGCAATGTGCTATGGCATAATCACAGAATAATAGAAATGGACATCAACTTTGTGATTAAATGGAACACCCCGTATATTTTTTCGTCATATTATTTGCCACACTGAGAGCTTTCTAAAAATATAATATAGTCGATACTTATTTTTATAAACAGCAGGAGAACATGCAATTATTTACTTTTTAACATAGGCGGCTTTGGTTTAAATTAATGACAGTCAAATTAATCAACGTCAAATGCCTTCTCGCACCAAAAAATAATCTAGTAATAAAAACATTTATTAACAAGACAACCTAATGGATAAAAATAACAATTTTACGCTAGAATTGTTCTTAGCCTTAAAAACGACAAATGATTGCTATTGAATTTTTTAATGCTAGTTCCTAAATTATCGTTATCATTTATCTAAAAAATATGGCACAAAACCAAAATTTTGAACATTTTGAAAAGTATGATATGAATAGATGTTTCATATTATCCAACGAAGACGTCGATGAGGCGACGGAGCTTTATCTAAATAGGTATGTTAGAAGAACAAATAATATTTTTTTCAAATTTGACTTTTTTCCCGATTTCTATATAGGTATCCTGAAAGAAGACAGCCTGATAGGCGCATATTTCGTAAAATCCTGCATTATCCCAGCAACCAAACAACTCCGACGACACTCGACTTAATACTAAACTTAACAGACGTAGCGACAATAAATGAGCTGCCATCCGACCATATACCGGTTGTCTTAAATTGGAGGACCGATATTGATCTGGATGACGGTCTTAAATCTTGGAGTTTCAAGCAAACAAACTGGCAAACATTTAATAGAATCTTACAAAACAATACAACCATAAATAATAAAATAAATACAACACAAGAACTGGAACAAGAAGTCGACACATTGACATATAATATACAGCAAGCTCGCAACCAAGTTGCTAGAAAAATAAGCTTGAAACCCAAGGATGATCGCCTACCAGATCACATAATAAACCTTATTACTTTAAAAAACAACATCAGACGCAGATGGCAGCGACATAGACAGAGACGAGACTACCAGCAATTAAGTGACATACAAGCAATAATTAGACAAAGAATACACGAACATAAAAACAAACCCTGGTCAGACATACTCAAGGGGTTGTCTGTACAGGGTAACTCTCTGTGGCGTTTGACCAGACGACTAAGGAAAAAGTACAACAAAATACCCTCACTTAACCCTGCCGTCGCACAGACTAGTCAGGAGGTCGCTGAAACCCTGGCAAACTTCCTGGCTGGTGTGTGTAGCGGCACACCAAACAAAACAAACGAACAAAACGTAATAACTGACATAGCCAACAGATTAATAAGACAAAAATACCCCATACCCCCTCCTGCCCTCAAAAAACTCCTCCTCACTCCCAAAAATTTGTCTCTAATCATCAAAACCCTGCCTAACAACAAGGCACCAGGCTTTGATGATATCCCTAATATTCTCCTAAAAAACCTTCCCAAAAAACCTTTCGTACAACTCCTATATATTATAAATTCCATAATTATCCTTCAACATTTTCCACAGCAATGGAAGAAAGCCATTGTTGTTCCCATCCTCAAACCCGGCAAAGATCCTAGACTTCCTAGCTCATACCGTCTTATCGCTCTCCTTAGTTCACAGAGCAAAGTAGCCGAAAGAGCAATCCTCCAAAAAATAAATAAGCAAAACCTCGAAAAGGCTGTGCCACCGGAACAATTTCAAGGCAGGACTTAGTGGAGTGCTTTTAGTAGCCCTTGTCTTGCAAAACGCATTAAACAAAATGAACCAAGGCCAAAACACCGTGCTTTTATCACTTGACATCCAACGAGCTTTTGACTCCGTGTGGCACAATGGATTAATATATAAACTTTACTCTGTGCACAATTTCCCACTTCATTTAATAACCCTCATCCACTCCTACATTTTACAACGCACCTTCCAAGTCCGAGTCAACAACTCCCTCTCTACCCCTAGGGCTACGCACGCCGGCGTCCCGCAGGGAACTGTGCTTAGCCCTAAATTATTCAACCTTTACCTTGCCGATATCCCTCACTACCCCTCCACAAACTTGGCTCTGTTTGCCGACGACACACTGGTATACGCCAGCTCGTTTTCGGCGGCAGTGGCCAAGTCGCATATCCAATATCACCTTAATTCCTTAATACCATTTTACGAAAAATGGAAGATCAAAATTAACGAGGACAAGACAGACTGTATAATACTTACTAAAAAATTTACGAACAACAAAATACACATACCCTTAAAAATTAACAACGTACCTATTATCCCATCCAAGAAAATCAAATACCTTGGAGTGGTAATTGACGAGAGACTCAATTTTGTGTCTCACGTCAATTACACACTTCAAAAAGCTTTTCTCAGTCAGCAATCTTTATATTCCCTGCTTTCTTCCAAATCTCCAATATCCCTCGAAAACAAACTAATCATCTATAATTCAATCATAAAACCCGTTATAACGTACGCTGCGCCTGTGTGGTCGGATGTCTCCGACACCCAAATACTTAGGTTGCAGCGTATGCAAAATAAAATCCTTAGAACCATATCCCGATCAAACAGATACATACGTATAGACACTCTACATGAAATAACAAACACTCAGAAAATAAAAGATTACTTAAACGAACTCACAAACAAATTCTACCTGACAAAAACACAAAACTCAGACCTTACACGTAACCTTACAAACACAAGAATACATTACAACATAAAACACAAACCTCTATACCACAGATTGCCATTATATCTAGAAAAAAGACCACCATAAAGACACAACATACAAACAACACAAAAACTTTCCACAGCTCCCTTAGTATGTCCCGCTTAATCCAAAACGGGCTCTAATACAAATAAAAACTTACTGACATAAACTAATACTTAGACATTTAAAAAATAAATTAAAATATAAAGCAGGTTTTTTATCCCTATTTTTCCTGCAATAGATACTAAAAAAATGACAAACTAAATGACCAAACAACACATAAATAGGAACTTTACCATTGAATTCGTAGATAGCTCTTTAAGCTGACGCGGAAAGAGCCTTTAAAGCAAATTACGCACTTCAATATCTCCACGGGCTAACAGCAGCCCCCTGGTGGTAGATTTTCTACCATCAGGTTACCCACGCCAAGCAAGGGACAGCCCGAGCAGCCAGCGTGAAGATCATTGTATATATTGTATATTAAAATTGTAGATAATTTAAATGTAAATATAAATGGAAAATAAAAGAGTTTTGAAAAGCAAAAGCAAAGCAGGACGAGGTGCTAGGTGGTTCGAATCCTGCTAGGTTATTATTTATTTAATTATTTTCGTCTACTATACATCTCTTTGACGACAATATCTAATATTCTCCCGTCGTGCAATGGTAGTGCAGTGGACTTTGAAGCAATAGGACGGCGTGGCGGTTCGAATCCTGCTAGGTTATTTATTTGAAGATTTTATTTATTTAATTATTTTTAAACTGACCCTGCTGACCATGATGACGTCAAATGTAAAATGACCCTGGTGGTGTTAGGTGGCTACTAATGGCTCTACAAAAACTACCCCTATTTTAAAATCATCCTCTATTTTGAGTAGGGGTTGAAGATGGCACTAAAATTGCAGAATGGACCTGAAATTTCTCCCATAAGAAATACATGGGAAAAACTACCCTTATTATGTTGATACCGGTATAGCATATCTACTATCAAAATTTTCTTAAACCATTTATTATAAACAAGTTTGATTTCTTCTTGGGTGTGAGGTTTTCTTTATAATTTAAAACAACCAAAAATATCTTGACGTTTCGCACCTACACGGAGGGCTTTCTCAAAATATTTATTTTATTCATTTTTTCAATCTTAAAAATATTCTCTACAAAAAATGGTATTATTATTATGACAACTCACATTAACTCGGAGATATAGAACAATTTACGTTTGTAAATACATACTATGTGGTCTTAATTATTTTTTATTATACCTACTAACGGCCGAGTGATGATCGCATTGTTAAATTTAGCAATGGACTTAGCAATTGTTAAAAGTTAACAACGGTTTAGAATTTTTAACAAAACGTCATTGTCACTGTTATTCAATGATTTTAGTAGGCAACCTGTCAAAATCTGACATTTTGTTTAAACATTCTAAACCGTTTTTAACTTTTAACAATTGCTAAGTCCATTGCTAAATTTAACAACGCGATCATCACTCGGCCGTAACAATAACAAATAAATATTATAAATTACATAATAACACAATACATTACATTACATGTAACACAAAACAATTAATTTTATTATTATTTTTTAAAATCAAAAGATACATATGTCGTACCCTGAAGAACCATATTGTTTACATTATTAATAAATGGTAAATGCAATCTGTCGGTAGCAGGAAGGATAAGTAATTTAATTTTTTTTTTTTTTGTGAAAAAATGTTATAAAGAAATTTGTTAAAGCGGAAACAATTCTATAAATGCCTATACTACATTGTCCAAAATAATTTTTCATTTGTAGGGACAATTTTTATTGTTTTAAGAAGTTCTTTTTTTTTGTTGCCTAAGGTGACTATTTTTTACTATTTAATTAAATTGTTAAATATTTGGCTTAAGTTGTCAATGTCTTTTTTGTTTTTTACGCAATTGCTATATTTTTAATAAAATTATTTTCTTTACAGTAAGTTTATGGTAGATTTTATTAAAATCGAATATGTATATGTGTTTCTGCGAAGTTAAAGGTATGTTTGGTTTCGTGTTCGTGTTTGTGTAATGCGGTAGATGCGGTTTTTGGTATTTGTGACCATTTAAGCGATTGGTAAGATGTTGAGTTGTCATATATATGCCTATGTATATATTTGTTTAGGCAATTTGAACATGGAATTACGTAGACAACATTTGATTTTTTTGTGAAGTGTTCGGCTTTTTAATTTTGTAAACAACTGATTTATTAAGGTCTGTCCTTTGTGGCATACCATTATATTATGTTTGTTTAAAATAGATTTATTTTTTTCAGATAAATTACTTGTGGCATAGCGATACATTTTTTATCTTCCACATTCTCTGGTGTATTGTTAGACGTTTCCTTGTTGTAAAATTCGTGTATTCTTTGTTTTATTATTTTATTAATGAGTTTTTTAGGAAAATTGTTATTTTGTAAAACAGCTCTGACTTTATTTAGTGCTTTGTCTCTATATTCAGAAGATGTTAACTGAATTGCCCTATCTGCTACTCCTAGAATGACACTATTTTTTTTTATTTGACGGATGGTTTGAATTGTAATTAAAGTACCTTTCTGACCATGTTGGTTTGGTGTAACAAATTGTTTTTAATTTATGGTTTTCTTGATTTCTTATAATTATCAAATTTAAGAAATTTCTGCCATTCAGCTTAGTCTCAAGGGTAAATTGCAGTTTTGGGTGGTATGAGTTAAATTTGTCTAACACATCGGTGATTTTATCTTCTGGGACATCCATAATGCAATCATCGGCATATCTTGAAGAATATAGTTGGAATTTTTATATTTTGTATGACATCTTCTTCGAAATATTCCATGACCATCTGTGCAACTGTTGGTGAAATTGGGGCACCCATTGCACATCCGTCAAGTTACTTTCAAAAGGCATCCTTATTTTGAAAATAATTATTGGTAAGTGTAAGTTTTACTACCTCAATAAATTCGTTTTGTGAGAGAGAAGTGTAGGCTGTTTTAAGCAATCTAATTTCGTTTGAAAAAATTGTCAGTTTTGCAAATTAAATAGAGTGAACTTAAGCTTTCAAATGTTTTTTTTTTTAAATAAAAATCAGGTTATTGGGAGTCGTTCAACAGTTGTTTAAAGTTTTGAAGAATTGCCAAGGGCAAAAATAAATTGTTTAAACAGTTTTTCTTTAAAATCATTGTGTTGGTAAAATAAAACAACAATTCCGTGTAAACCATGTGCAAAAAGTTGAAATTTGCTACTTTTTATAGATTCTCCTTATACGTTTGTATCGTAGCAGCAAATCGACCTATTGACAATTTCATATGTCAAAAAAGCGTCTTTAAGCGTACATTTAAAAAAAATTTTAGCCATTTTTGAATCGAAAATCCGCGAAGATATTCAACTTGTTTTTTAGCAAAAAAAAATTACGACTAAACAATTACTAATTACGCCCAAATAATCCGTTTTTATTAATGAAAAAATCTGTTTAAAACTTTAAATCTTTAGAATATGTAAAAAAAATGAATGTGTAGATTTAATATTCTGCACTGTAACCAATTTGTTAAATTGTCAATTTTTTTTTCAACCGATTTTAACGAAATTTGTCGTTATGTTTTAACAAAGCATGTTCTTTTTTTTGGGCCAAACATGAGGGTCCTCAAAAAATTCTAAAGGGCCAAAAAACCCAAAAAACTACTTGCATTTAATTTTTAACCATTGCTATTTTGCAACAAGCATAATGCAGTTGCGATTTTTAACCAATACTGTCTTGCAATTATGACTTTTTTCTCCCTAGAACTGTTCTCTATGACCAATATCTGAAAAGTCATAAGCGATTAAAAAAAAAACATTATTTTATATTTCTTATACAGGGTAAGTCTGTGAAGTGGGACCCCGCATTTATTGCTTTAAATATTTAAATTGGAATAAAACGTTTTATACAAAAAAATTTTGGTTTTTGCTGATCTATAGTTTGCGAATAACGTTATGTATACAGGGTTTTAAAAAAGCCTGTACAAGGACAAAGTTATTTTTTTAAATGACTTCCTATATTTTTTGTTACATTTTTGTTTTTAACATAAAATTCTAGATAATTTTTTTTTTTTTTTGGCATATCATATCCCTATATTCAATTGTTTTTGAGATATTCTCATTTAAATACAAATTTAAAATGAAAAAATCCGCTCATCTCTTAATGTTTTTGTACGTTTCTATGGTATTAGCGGTTTTTGTAGAGTGACAAAACAGCCATAGTAATAATTAAAAAGTAATTAGATATTTTATGACGAGTAGAAATAGGTAAAACCTTAAATAAGAAAAAAACGATTAAAACAATTTTTTTACAGATTAATAAAACTGTCATTATGCCATTTTTATTCATCTCTATAACATATATGGTTATTATGCAACTGTCAAAAAACCGCCGAAACCATAGAAACGTTAAACAACATTAAAAGATGAGCGGCTTTTTCCCTTCTTAATTTGTATTTAAATGCGAATATCTCGTAAACAGTTGAATATAGGGATATGATATGCTGAATAAAAAATATCTAGAATTTTATGCAGTAAACAAAAATGTAACAAAAAATATAGGGAGTCATTTAAAAAAATGAACTTTGTTCTTGTACGGACTTTTTGATACACCCTGTATATATAACGTTGTTTGCAAAATATAGAGCAGCAAAAACCGAAATATTTTGGTATAAAACATTTTTTTCTAATTTGAATATTTAAAGCAATAAACGGGGGGTCTCACTTCACAGACTTACCCTGTATTTAACAAAAGTTCCGGACCTTTCTGAGAGAAAGCATTTCTCGATTCTTGTTAAATACATTATTTTAAAGGGGTTCCTGCAAAAATATGCCTGCCACCTCGTACATCCCAAAAAAACCAGATAAGGTTTGGTCTATTATTGAACCTCCTAAAGTCCATGTATATTTTGGAGTTTAACACACATTCACAAAATCTATTGTGAGGTACTACAAGGCTGAGTACTAGCACCAGTTATAGTTTTGCTGATCTCTCATTTTAATATTAAATTTAATGAAAAATTATTTGTAAATCAAGCTTATGGTGCTACAACTGTCTGTTTTACAGAATCCTAAATTATTATTGAATTGAATTGAAATTATTGTGTTTGAATTTATATCCCCTACTAATGTTCCTTTTAAGATCAACTTAAAAATCCCCGATTTTTTAATTTTAATCTTCGAATATCTGAAATGTCGAATCTGCTGCCTGCAGAGGTATTCTCTGCCCCATCCATACTTTCAAGTCCTTAAGGTCTGTTTTGCTGGTAATAGTAATTTTAGTTTCCAGATACCCACGGTACGTTAGTACTTAGGCCTTAGCCTTCGTGAACTGTCCCAAGATAAAAAAGTTTAATATTTATTAGAGTGAAGGAAAAACCAACCTTATCCACTGTTTTATCCCAAGACATCTAAAATATGCAAACTGCTGTCTTTTCCCCTCCCTATCTCCAGATCTTTAAGTTTCGTAAAAATGTCTCTTACTTCGTTTAAAAAACCCGCAGTACATTGATTTAAGCTTTTATATACTATCGTAGAATTAAAAAAACAGCTTAATGTTTTTTTATCATTACTGTTATTACACTGTGGTGAATTATGAAGTATTTTCCACAATGTTTATTTTAATAAAATTTTGTTTATCCTATAATTCCGTTTATTTTAATAATTTTTCACTTTAAATAAAATGAGTGTTATGTTATTGTAAGACTTTTTTGATGCATTATTTTTCACTACCAAAAACATCATTGAACTTTAAAAACTGTTTAATAATAAACTCGCCATATGAGTACGCATGCCTGTGTATTAAAGACCGGATTCTGCCATCATAGCGAGAGCAGAAAAGCAGCGAACGAAGAATGCAGTCCCAACTTCGACCAACCCACAAATCATTCAGACGAACTGAATACGTTTTTAAATTTAAGTCGAGTTCAGTGGCGTATTATAAATATATCCTTTGTATCGAAGTTATTTTTAATACGTTAGTTCTTTATTTTGCCTTTGGAAAATATTGTTTAACCAGAAACACACAAGTGTAACTAATTCCCTTATCACTTTGATTATTCGTTAAATTCTACTTTTTTGTATGTTATTTTTCACTTAATCAGTTATGCTATTTCGTGATATGCCAGGTACAGGGTTCTCAATGGGAACAAAACAGGGTCGCATTAAAAAAAATGTGAAAATTGGTGTTTGTTTTTTCTGTAAAATCTAAAAAACCCTTGGGAAAATGATTTGAATAAAAACGAAAAAAACACCACATTAATATTTTTTTAATAGTACAACTTATTTATTGGTTCGTTTTTGAAAGCGTCCCATTTTATTAGAATTGTTTTGTAAATATTGTTATTATTAAATATATGCCACTTTAACCAATATGTATTAAAAATAGTAATAAATGACTGACTTTAACAAAATATTAAGTTTTTGTGTCTTGGCCATTGACATTTTTAAAACATGGATTAACCGAGAAGCTCTGCAGTTGATTCCAAAATAGGGCTATTAAAAAGGGAATTAGCATTTCAAGTATACATTGCATTGGTACCCTTTTCTAATTTAAATGGTAAATCTTTCATATGAAATAAATTAATCATAATGTTACTAAACTAATACCTATTATAAACTAGTCACTAATAATTTACTATCTAACTACATCCATAGCTAACAATCGTAGGTGTTGGAAAAATAAACATTTTTTATTTTTTTTTACTTATAGAAATTAAAATGTATGTTCAATGAGAATGCTAACATTTAAAATTATCATTAATTGTTTTAATGTTTACGGTATGCATTAAAACATTCTGCCACCCAGTATAGCGATAGCAAGAAAATCTGACCAATCAAATTCGATGTGGCTATTTTGAGTGGCATAATGTTACTACATGCGGTAAATCAGGGGTCATAATGTCGAAACATTTTGACATTTTGATCACAGGATGTGGCTATTTACAGGGTCAGAATGTTATTGGTTTGGGGTCAAAATGTTTTAGGTGATAGAGCAAAAGTAGTATATTTAACAAACAATGTTTGATGTAAAAATATCTGTTTTTTGTACGTTTTATACAAATCAGATATTTAGATTTTTTTTAATAAAATTATTATCTATACACATTAAAATAGTCTATAGGGAACAAGAATTAAATTTGACATTACGTTTTTAAGGACCTAGTATTAAATTTCTTTTTTTTTCAGGTATTACTAATATGAATAAAACAATAGCTTATATTTATAATTATTCTAGCCGCCATCGATAATTTCAGCGGATTTTTTTGTAGGATTAAGGGGGGTAACTTTTTTAAACTTTTTTTTGCATTTTTTTAAATTAATTTTCTGAATTTAGAACCTTTTAAGAATATTCTGTAAAAATTTGAGAGGAATCGAAGCAAAACCAACGAAGATACAGCGGTAAGCCGATAAAACTCCCTTATGAACGTTTTACTCAAATTTTTGGTGTTCAAAACTTTAAAACGTTTTCCCACAACTCACGTTTCAAAGTCGGTGCCCCTCATAACTTTAAAACTAGTGCACCGGTCCTTTTAAAATTTTGATCACCATTTCTGTATAAATTTTTTTTAAATTTGTTAATATTTTATACTTGATACAGTAACAAAGTAGCCGATTTTTTTCGCAAAAATCATATTTTCCTGCAAAGTGTTCCCAAAAAGTGAAAAACTGAAATTACGAAAATCCTTTAGCGTTACCTTGGAAGAGCATCTAGTTATGAGGGCCACCGCAATTCAATTTTTTTCCTGCCATTGCCGCCGCATTTTTGAATATTTTTTTCTTTAAATTTACTTAATATTCTTCGAATGTTATACTTTAATGTAGGATTAGTTTTAATAAATAGATTTTAACTGTGTCGTCCAAAACATTCGCAAAAATATGCTTTTTTTCCACGAATTAACGTTAACCCCCCTTAAGAGAATAAATTATCGATGGCGGCGACAATACAACATAAAAATAAATATTAATTTTACGTCAAAATGTTTTTGCATTAATTTTAACAAAGCCATGCGGGCGGGAAATAAGCAAAACACGTGGCACTTCTAACAGATAAATGCAAACAGGTCGTCTTGACATTCTGACCCCTGATCTAACGCATATAGTAACATTATGCCACCAAAAATAGCCACATCGAATTTGATTGGTCAAATTTTCGGGCTATGGCTAGATTGGGAGGCAGAATGTTTTAATTCTTACGGTATAGATTGATACAGCTATTTGATTGCAATTATTCTCTGTAAGTTAATTCTGGATTTGGTTTTTATTAATACACTCATGTGGGAGGATCTCAAATATAACGTATTTTTCTGCAACAGAGTGTTAAATTGCGAGAAAATTGGTTAAAGTAAATCATGTTTCTCAAATAAAAATAGCTATATATTCCAACGCAAATACATGAAGTAACCTACACAATGTATTTACGTCTTTAATAAATAATTCAGCAAATTATCTTTTTAACTAAATTCAAGATCACACAGATTAACGTATTTTCACTAAAATAAGCATTTGAACTAGTCACGTGAGATTAGTGGGAACTCGCTAAGTACGACATGCACAGAGGGCGAGGGGTTTCTGTTTTGCATAACGTTAGTTGCAAACGGTTGACCAGCTTCCAGAAGAACGAAATGATAAATTAAGTTCGTAAAGCAATTTTGTTAAAATCCTTTAAACGATTTCTGAAGTTATTTGGTTTTGTTCCCAAACATACGGTTTTTGTTAAATGCTATTTAGTTGAGGGTTGGGTACGCTGGTGCGAGAATAAAGGTAAAGATTTTTCTAGGTAAGGATGTAATGTGCCACACGGTGGGGCACAGACATTAACCAAAGAGGAATAGATCTGTTGTAATATTATAGGTACGAATCTGGAGATTTTGAGTGGAGGCTGGATTAAGATCTGCCTTGCTCACGGAGTATAGAAGGTGACTGCAGAAACTGGAGAGTCTCGAATGAATCTTCACTTTTGGACCACAGGCACATACTTCTTGACCTCTCGTCTGAGAACAAAGGGATGAAGTGCTTAGAATCGAGACGCACGAACTGGAGGAATATCGAGATAAACTTGAGACGCGGATGGCGACCTTCCCGAAGAGGTACGGGTCTGCTAGGCAAATTAAGGTTGCGGTGAGATACATGGAGGAAGCTATTATAGCTTCATACCACGAGTCCTGCCCAGTGACCACTGCAAAGCTAAAGAAGAAACCATGGTGAGACCAGAAACTCCCTAAGATGAGGCAAAAACTAGGAAGAGGCTCAACAAGGCCAAGAAAACCAAAACTCCAGAGGATGAGGTACTCTACCACGACGCTCTCTAAACCTACAAGAAGGAAATTGCTTTATCGAAACAAGAAATCTGGATGACTCTTTGAGGAAGCATACAGACATCCAAAGAAATATTTAGACTGCTAAAGGTTCTGAAGTCGGACCCAGAATCAAAACTGGTAACACTCAGAAAAGAGAATGGAACATATACAGAAAAAATTGGGGAGACAGAAAGGAACAATGCAGCCATAACTGGAGAACGCAGACTGTAAGAAGAATAATGTTGTAAGCTGGCAACAGAGATCCTCAATGTCAGAGGATGGAGTGGGCGGTGGGATCATTTGGGCCATTCAAGGCAGCGGGGCCGGATGGGATATTCCCGGCACTACTGTAGAAGGCTCTTGATATTCTCACTCTGCCCATGCTGAAGGTCATGAAGGATTCAGACTCTGGGGTATATCCGCAAGAGCTGGAGGGGGACCAGGCTGGCCTTTATACCAGAACTTGGGAGGACGGACTACTGCGTCAGCAAAACGTTTAGATCCATAAGTCTCACATCGTTCTTCTTTAAAAACGAAGGATAGAATGCTAGATGGACATATAAAAGTTAAATATCTAAAGGAAAACCAATCAACAGAGACAATTCCATACACGGCAGAAAGCAGCACTATAGCTGCACTACATGAGCTTGTTGGAAACTTGGAAAAATTTCGATATACAAAAGACTACGCTCTAGTGGCCTTTCTAGACATAGAAGGAGCATTTAATAATACCACGACAGTGGCAATATGTAATGCACTTGAGAAGTATGGTATCGACGAGGCTATCATACGATGGATCCGTCTGATGCTAACTGATAGGAATGCCATCCTGGAGGTTGGAGATACTACAACTGAAGCTACAATCAGCAAAGGATGCCCCTAGGGGGCGTCTTATCTCCACTCCTATGAAACATAGTCATGAATGGACTTCTGAAGAAAATTATTAGGAGAGGTACATATAAATATACAAGCCTTT